>RJWT010002192.1:0-42292 GCA_004365215.1 Cuniculus paca
TTCCTTCTTTCCTTCCTTCCTTCCTTCCTTCCTTCCTTCCTTTCTTTCTACTGGGGTTCAAACTCACAACCTTGCACTTGCCAGGCAGGTGCTTGTGCCACTGAGCTAAATCCTGTCCTTTCCACCTGTTTCAAGAGAGTAACCCTGTATTGTCTGAAGAAATTTTGCCATCCACTCTTTGTGTCTGCTGGTTCAGCACTCACAAATTCAAAACAAACAGAGACCAAAAATACTTGGAGAAAACATACACAGATTTGTTTATCATTACATCCTAAATGATACAGTATAAAACTATTTGCATGACATTATATTAAGTATTATGTGTAATTTAGAGATGATGTACAGTACATCTGAGGATATGCACAACTGCTATACCTTTTTATATAGTGGACTGGAGCATTCACGGATTTTGGTACACAAAGGAGTCCTGGAAATAAAGATCCCATAAATGATAAGGGTGATTATAATGGCTTCCCATGAGGCTGTTTCCATACAAGACAATTCTGATTCTCAGTACTACCCACCACTTTGTTTCTACACCTATGAGTGGGCTAAAGTCATGGCACTTCCTAAAGGTAAGATACAAAGTAAGCCCATGAGTAATAAGCTGCATTCTAAAAGAAATAGTCAAATTTTATCATTTATATAAGAAAAAATCTAGAAAATATATCTGAGAATGATATTTTCAGTATGGGATAAAGGTGAGAAAAACATAAAATAGAATCAGAAATTCATTAAAATGGGTTGACCAACCAGAAAATTTGCATTCAATATTATAGCTTGAAAACTATAAAGACTGCTAATTTTTGGATTTCACAAAACATGGTCCAAAATCTGGCCTATTAAAATAAATTAGAAATACCAGACGTGTATTGTTTTGATGTATAGCGAGGGGAGTTAAGGCAGATTGGAATAGGAAAGATTTTCATTTAAGATTCAGTCATCCAACATTGGGAAGGGCAGAGGATAAAGATCTTTCATCACAACTGTGAGAAATTTGTGAGGGGAGTTTGGTTGGCATCATTTTATGATTGATTCTCTCTGTAAATGAGAAATTATAGTGTAACCTACAGTATCTAAGTTGGGAAAACTAAATGCAATGGGAGTAAATAGATGCTATGGTTATACTTAACCATCAAAGACAAAGTGACATTGGTACCAAACTAGGTAATATTATCAAAGCAACAATCAAATTAATCTGCCTTATGCAGACTTACAGCATTGGCTAGATGATCATGATGTTCTTACAAGTGAAATAGATAAGAATCCTACTAAATGTTTACTTGATCTATAAAAATAGTATGTTCTAGGTCAAGTTGACCAAAGTCTAACCTGAATCAAAGTATCAGTCATAGATGCTAAATAAAATCCTAGGATTGAGTCAATTTATAGACTCAAAGCCTATTGAATGAAGGAGTACTAGGTTCTCATGAGAAAGAATTATCATTAACTACCAAAAGTATACATTTTTAATCATTCTCCTATACTTTTTCAAAAAGATCTACACCCTTTAAGCAAAGTAACTGTTGATTGTGGCAATGAAAATAATCAGGCCTTGCAGGGATGACTGGACACTGCTTCTGACCTGGCAACATTGCCACCAACTGTAGAGAATAATTCTATATGTGAAGCTGACTGAGCCTTGGTTGGCCTAGATAATTGGTTTAATGTTATTCTGTTGGTGGTATAAGTGTGTCTCTGCACGAGCTCATGAACTGGATTAATAGATTAAGAAAAGCAGATTGTGGGTGATCCTTGTCCAATCTTTTGAAGACCTGAGTAAAACCAAACCAAACAAAACAAAAACAAAACAAAACAAAAAAAAAAGAATTCTACCTCTCTGACTTCTCAAATTGGGAAATTCTTTTTTTCCATTTGTACTTATGCTCAGACTGGAACATGTACTCTTACTCCTTGTGTTTTTTAGACAATATTATAACACAAGCTCTCTGAAGTCTGCAGATTTCCATCTGCAGTGCTGGGACTTTCTGGCATCATGACCTATCTATCTATAGGTCTCCTCTTTATTTTAATTCTATTCTATTCTACCTCAGAACACTATTTCAAACCTGTATGTATAATTTTCTTACATGATGTGTTTAAGTAATAGAGACTCAGAAATGACAACAACGACAATAACAACAAATTACAAGGTGGTTCATTTTCAACTACTCGAAAACTTTTGGTGAAAAGTCAAGTTTATCTAGTGGAGATTTGGCTCAGCAGCTTCAGGGCCTGCCTGAGGTGAGGTCATGAGTTCAATCCCTGGTACCAAAAACAAAACAGAATAAAAGTCAAGTTAATCAAAGTATAACAAGACAAGAAGATCTTATCAAAAGACCTTAAAGAATAGAGTGGAGAAGAGATTGACAGAGATTTGATACGCAGAGAGGTGATTATTGTAACCTTAGTCTGAATAAAGAGGAAATAATTCTGCAGTGGTGTTTGAGATAGAGAAATTATTGCTTTCATGTACTATTTATATCTAGTTCCTGCTAGTTTGAACCCTGTAGAAAAGACAAGTCTATTTTCATATCATTATTAATGACTGAACACTTCTGCAGAAGAGGTAAAAGATATAAATAGCACTGAAACTGACCTGATAGCATAAAAGGAAGGGAGATATACACAAACAACTTGTTCAGTAACTACAATGAATAAACAAAAATACTCAGAAACTAAGAAGGCATGTAAACACAACAAAAAAACAATCAAAAATGTCAGTCCCTTGCTCTCACGACCAAATAAAAAGCCTTATGAAAAAGAACCCTAAGTAAGTGTAACCTTTGTTTCTCATTTTCACCATTTGACTACATTCCAACCATCAGCATCACTTCTATCCAGTGGTGTAATTCTTTTTTCCATTAACTTTAATAGGCTTTATACCAATTTTAAGCAATGAGATCATTTTACACTGACTGGGTTGATGAGAAATACCTCCACTCAATTAGTTTCTCAATACTGGAATATTTTGAAATGAAGGAGAAAAAGGCAATCTCAAAATCCTATCCTGGAAATTAGATAAAAGTTTCTATATCTTTATACTCCAGAAGGTTTGAAAAATTTGATACTTTTTTTCTGTAACAATAGGGAAATGTATGCATCAAGTCTCTGCAATAAAGTAGCTCGTAGATTATCATTCATAATAGAAATATTTGTAGAAATCTATACAAAGTTTTTATAATGCTGCATTTATCAAGAATAAAGCTTCATCTCTTTGGACATTCCACATTCTGTTACGCTTTTGCTAACTATCCCAGGAAAAATTTATTGATGCAAAATTGAGGTCAGACTATCATTTGGATTCATTAGCTTATAGAAATTATTCCTATTTTTGATAAGATTTTTCTGAGTTTCAAGTATCTCTAACATTAAAATATTGTCTAGTCATGCCATTTTGTTTTAAATATTTGTGAATAACTGATTACATTGCGTATTTCATATGCAATTTCTAATTTGGCTAAGGAGTTGTAAAAGTGCATGAGATAGAATACACAATGCATTTTATCGAAAAGACAAAATTTCAAATTTTATATAAAATATATTATTCTCTGTCTTGTCATCAATTGAAGTACAAATTTCATTATCCTTATGCATTATGTACACTATTTATGAATAAGCTTGGTTACCCTCATGTGCATACATGTGCACATAAATACAATTACGATTATGGATGCGTGCAGTAAATTTGTCCAAGTTTCCCTGACTGACACTGATTGGATATTTGCATGTTCTGCTGGTGATGGAGCACTGAGCTGCTTATTGAAGAAAATTATCATGCTTAAGTATTCTTCTTGATTGCCTGAGGATAAGGGAGATTATTCCCTTTTAAGTTCACTCCTCTGTGAAGAGGGTTAGAGTATAGTTGCCTACATAAAATTTTTTCCCTATAAGTAATGGAAGAATTTTTTTAAATCTTCATTTTTTGTTGTATTTTCATTCTTCTATGTGTCACAGTTGAATGGTTAAGAAACAGAATATAAAATGCTAATCTCTTATTTTCATTGTTTAGAAATTATCATGTTTTTCTTTATTCTTGTATATTACCTCACATAGTTTTAGAGAAAAGATTGCAAAGGAGGAATGAGATAGGTAAAGCATTCTTATCATGAGCTATAGGCATAAATATAACATTAACAACTCCATAGACCTTCACTCTCTTATTTACTGATAAAGGGTAAGACTACATGATCACTAAACTCCTTTCAATGTGTGGTTTCCCATGTTCCTTCAAAACAGTTAAATATTTGTGAAACTGTTCTTTTTCTGCATCAGATACAGATACATGCTGAGGAAAAATTATACTTCTTTCTAAAATGGTAAGTAGTTACTAAGTCAGAAGAAATTTTACATATTTAATTTCCTATAAATTTTCTTGTCCATATCTGTAAAAATTACTGGGAGAGACTAGTTTTTGTGGTCATTTGTGGTTAGCAGATAATACTGGCTCAAGTCACTGGTACCAAACAGGTGCTTTGAAATTTAAAATATTATAGTTTATTTCTGAAGAAAATATTCCAGAACCATAACTTCTAGTGTCAAATACTAGGTTAAAATAATTGTGTAAAAATAAGTCAAAGTACAGTAAGATTTTGGAACAATACAGAACATTTTGTCTTCCATTACTGGGTTGAAGGTCTCAATTCTGCTTAAATGTACTACTGACAACTCTGAGAATAAAAAGTTTTAAGTAAAATTGGAAACTTGTCTGAAATGAGAGAATCTCTACAGTATATAAATAAATGTGTAAGTGTATGCAGTGCATGCACCATCAGGATCTCTGGATTCTCACAAATTCTTTACAGAGGGTCAGTCCAGGGTCATTTCCAAGTTGTATCATTCCTGTAAAAGATAAACTGAATAAATATTTTATGTATTCTATCATTATCAAATTTATAGCTTACACTTTATAACCTGTTAGGAATTAAATCTAGCTCTTAAAAATGCCAATATTATTTATTTATTTAACTGCACTGGAGACCAAATCCAGAGTATTTCTACAACTGAGCAAGATTCCTTACTCCAAAGTCTCACTAAATTATTCAGGAAATACTCTAACCCTGAACTTGCAATCCCTCTGCTGTTGTCTCTGTAAGTGTTAGCATTTAAATTTAAATAATAAGAAAACACCACTGTGCCTATGTGTCACTTTTTAAAATGTGGGATAAATTGAGAAAAAAATCAAAAAGGCATTTTTCAAAAAGTGAAATTAATTATAGCATCAGTAAAACAGTTTAGAAAAATGTTTGTAGAATTAGATACATCATAAGTACTTAAATTCTTAAATGCATATGTAGTAACATTCTGTTCCATGCATTTAATGCTCACTAATCCATAAACTAATTCAAGTCTTTAAGAATATTTTCTGGCCGGGCGTGGTGGCTCACGCCTGTAATCCCAGCACTCGAGAGGCTGAGACAGGCGGATCGTTGTGAGTTCGAGACCAGCCTGGGCTACAAAGTGAGCTCAAGGCCAGCCTGAATGGCATAGTGAGACCCTGTCTCAAAAACAGGGCTGGGGATCTAGCTCAGCGGTCTAAGCACCTGCCTGGCAAGTGCAAGGTTGTGAGTTCAATCCACGGTGCCGCAAAAAAAAAAAAAAAGAATATTTTCTGATTTTGCCCAAAATTGCCATTCTGTTTTGGGCATGAGGGGTAGAGTTGTTCAGGAATACAGAGTAATATGCCATTGTTACAAGGAGATAGAGAAATGGAGAATGTGACTTACTATAAATATGCATTCCACACAGCAATCTGGGAAACACAGTACAAATATCTAGAAAAAAGTTTAAATCTGCTGATTCTCATCCTAATGTTCACTCTAATAGAAGGAGTGATTAAATAACATTTTACAAGCATGTACTGTTTTTAACTTTCTATTTTCAGGTAAAGTTATATGTTAAAATTTAAAATTGTGTACTTTTAATTGTTAAAACTGCAGAGAAATTAAATGTCCCACAGGGTATCCAAGTCCATATTTCCACCAAAATATGAGTATTTTAGCTGTATTTATTGCCATAGAGTAGAATTCACAAAATATCATTAGATGAAAACAAACAAATAGGCTATATATTACAAGAAGTATATTTTTAAATAAATATAGTCAAAATTAGAGTATGTATACATTTGTATACATATCTGCATATGTATAAATATCTGCAAATGCATTCATAGCACATAAATAAGAATGACATTTTATTAACATATGGAGCAAAATTTAGTTACTTACCACATGATTTCCTACTCCATTTTCCATTTCCCAACTGAAGCAATTATCCTCTATCTAGTACTGTGTCACTTTTCAGTCTCTGTAACAAAGTACCTGAAGTGGGAGATAAGATTTATTTCGGTTCACTATCTCATCCACTTCATTCCATTGCTAGCTAACACCATTGGTTTTGGACCAGGGGTGAGGTAGAGACTCCAGGATTCATGGTGGATTTTTCATTTTAAATATACCAATTGCCTCTGAATGTATCCACCAAAACACCCCCAGAGGTTTCTAGATGTTTTCCTATGTGATTCTTAATCCAATCATTGATAATTTAGATAGCTTCCCAAGTACTAGATATCTAATCCTTATAGCCATTCTCCTCTAAGTTTCTTTCTTTCTTTTTTTTCAGATAGCAGTGGACTCTAGAAGAATTTCCCAACAGTTGCTCTTCTCTTCAAATTGCCTATGGAAGGGAACATTCTCTAATTTCTCCTAGTTTCTTCCAGTGAAGTCTGGTGGTTTGTCCAGAGGACAAAAGTGCTAATGGGTAAGGAGCCTCTTAGGAGCTCCATCCTTGTAGACTAACAAAAGTTCAGTCTCCTGGGGAACGTCACTATTTCCAGTGTTCCCCCAAGCTTTTCTGGAATCTGTCAGTTGCTGCTCAGGACAGGCAATGTTTGTTTTTCTCTTCCTATTAGTCCCTAAATCTCTCAGAAACTTGAGAAAGACATTTACTTGTTTGTCTGTCTTCCTCTTAATTTTAAACAAGTCAATTCTTTTCTGCCTGAAGAAACATTTTCTTGTTATTAAGACAGGTTCCTTTCTGCAGTTCATGGTGTATCAAAGTGAATTAAGAAGCAGCTAATATCTAGTGGAGTTAGAGAAAACCCGTACAACAGTCAGCTGCTTTATCTTATTTTACATACATCCTTCATATATCAAATTTAATTGGAGAAAATCGAAGTATTAACTTTCAAAGATAAAAATGAAAATGAATCAATCAAAATTAATGATTACTTACATCACTTAAATTCATGTCAGCACAGTTTCTGATTAATTTATTACAATTTATCTTTTGTGTCCCTTTAACCTAAAAATTAAAGTAAGAAAATTAACAACATGCAAAAAAACTGTAATCTAAGGCTGGTTTTCTTTGCTGCAAACATGAGTGTTCTTTGTGAAATAAAAATTACTAGACAGTCCAACTAGGAACCAAGTAGACTCAGGAAAAAAAATGCTTGGTTCATGTGTTTCAGAAAATACTTTCTATTTGTATTGGTTCAATCTAAAAAAAAACATAAAATTGGACCTGAAGGTAACATGGTTGATAATGACTGTAAAATCACGGTGGTGATACAGTGATTTTAGTTCCACTTTTATGAGAAAAATTCAAGAAGTTTCTTTGCTGTAAGAATTATTTCCCATCATGAATTTCTCAAATAAAAATTCTAATCATCATCAAAGCTTATTATCTCATCTTATGTGAAATCACGTATGTATTCACTTAGCAGTTTAGAAAACCTGTAAGGTATCCATAATATTTCCCAGTTCAGTTATATTGAACAAGCATTCCTATTGGCATGTTACATTTTAAATATAAGTAGCAAGTTGAACTTACCTGCAAACTCAAAATTCTATCATTTTTCATTGTTTTTAATGGAAAATTTGCATATTAGTACTAAAATTCTACAATTAACATAGCTCACCCACTGTAAAATTTAATCTACATAAAATACATTTGAGTTACTACTATTATTTTTACTTTAAAACTGATGAAACTGAATCACATAATATTTAAGCAATCTCATCAAGGATGGTACAAGTAGGATAGGAGTATTTGAATATATCCTGTGTCAGGCACTAGACAAAGTGATACCTAATAAGCTAATATATGGTGGAAGTGCCTCTGTATACTTATAAAATAAGTATGTATAAACAGAAAAGATCTATTTAGATATTTTCAAAAGCTTTAAGTGTTCATGTAAAATAAAAAATAATTAAAACGTTTGTGTCAATATTCCAAAACTCTACCTTTTAAAGACGAATGTAGTGAACTGGGCATTGTGGCACACGCCTGTAATCCCAGCACTAAGGAGGCTGAGGTAGGAGGATCATTGTGAGTTCAAGACCAACCTGAGCTACAAAGTGAGCTCAAGGACAGCCTGGCCTGCATAGTGAGACCCTGTCTCCAAAAAAAAGACAAAAAACAGACAAAAAAAAGAAAAAGAAAAATGTAGCTAACATATTATCTTAGTATGCTTTATGTTTTTATAATGGAATACCTGAAATTAAATATTTTATAAGAATAGAGCTTTGATGTAATACAGTTCTGATGATCCAAGCATCTGGGTATGGTTTCTCTCCACTGATAATGGCCTCATGCTACATCGGAACATGGTGGGTAGTACTGCATGGCACTTAAGAGGAAAAAAAAAAATCACGTAAATGAATAAACATGCCAAGACAGTCAAGCTCTTTTGATAACTCAAGCATGCTATCTAAATCCAGTCCTGAAAGAGCAATGGTGTACTCCCTTCCATTACACTTAATTCACTCCTTCAAGGGAAGCATTAATTCCTCTCAAAAACCTGCCTCATCTTTTGAGTCAAGATCATATTCTTTGTAGATGGCTTACACATATTTGGAGAGTCTAACAATGTGACATATAATGGTCTTTAAATCATTCTATATTAGTTCAGATCTCCAGAGAAAGTGGGGAATTTAAATATACTAGCCCAGTTTTAAGGTGGGAGTTTGTGTAATTGGTCCCCAATAAAATCTCTAAACATCAAATATTTTGATGAGTTTCTCCAGTTGTTAATACTTTTTGAGCTAACACTAATGTTATGGTTTGTGTGTAGGTGGTCCCCCAAGCTTCATGCAGTCATGGAGGTGACTGAATCTAGCATTTGTGATTGGTTCCTTGTCTAGCACTGGGATTGGCAGTGTGAGTGCTGCACCCACCCAGGGGTGGAGCCAGCATACAATATAAGGGAGGGAAGAAGGCTGTTTTTCCCCCCTTTTTGCCCTGCTTGCTCTTGGTACTTGCAGCCACCATGAAGAACTGCCCAATCAGCCATGCCACCCTGCCTAGGAACCAGCTAAGTATGAATTGATACCCCCCAAAACTATAAGAAATAAACCTCTCCTTCCTTCACTTTGGGCATCAGGTATTTTGTCTGAACAATGAGAAAAGTCACCAAGACAGAACTTGGTACCACAGGAGTAGGGCCATTGCTGTGACTGTACCTGACCTGGTAGAAGAACCTTTGGGAATGGCTTGTGGAAAGTGTTTGGAAAGGTTCAGAGATGTCACCTGAAAGAGTAGAGCTGGAACAGCTTAGGGTGTTCTGCATGGGAGATTCTGGTCAGAGCTCAGGAGACCAGAAGGCTGAAAGAAAACCTGCCCGTAAAGACTAAGCTCAGGAGGTTTCTGCTAGAAAGGACTGCATTGGTTGTTGGACTCCAGACGATGTGTGTTATGGTTTGTCAGAAAGTTTGTCTGCATTTTACTTGTGAGATTAAGGGAGTAGCCTGATTAATCTGGCAAAAGAAATTTCAAGGCGGTTGAATGTTGAAGCAGTGGAATGGCTATTGTTGGCAGTTTTTAGCCAGATTTATGCTGGGAAACAAGAGAAAAAACCCAGCATGGTGATTTAAAACATTGGAAATTCGGTCAGAAAGCTGTGGACTGTAAAGATAGAGCTGAAAGGAATTGCTGAGAAGGAACAAAGAAATGAAAAAGATGGCGTAGGACCATCTCAGAGGCAGCAGGTTTACACCCATTGCCGCCTCAAAGCTACAAAAGTGAAAGACTTTGGCCAGGGAAGAAAGCTGCAGAGCGCCACATTCCAGAATGGTGACAGAGGCCACATGAGGTTCCAGAATGGTGGTGACATAGAGAATCTGTTCCTCACAATCAGGTTCAGAGTGCCCAGTAATCCAGGCACTGGACCCCTGTAGCCAAGAAAGAGGAAGGCCTGGCTACTGCTCCAGCCGGCAATAGACCTTGGCAGCATGCATGCAGTGCTAGTTTTAGGCACATGAAGGATGCACACGTTCTGAGGTTAAAAAGCCTTCCACCCCAATTTCAGAGGGCCTGGGAGGCCAGGCAGTGCACCCCTGAGAGGGCAATGTGTGAAGCTGTGAGTGTGAAGCCAGAATGGAGACCCCAAAAGTTTGAAAAAGCCAGGAGTGTGAATCATCTAAGGAAAGTTGCAAGGATTGAACAGAGTGGGCCTAAGAGAAGCTGTGGGAGTTAAAACCCCTAAAAGTGCCATGGGATTGAAGCCACACAAGCCCTTTGAAGGTCACAATTTGCCACAGATTGCTTCAGATGCTGGACATACAGCTACAGGACTTAACATTTGCCCTGCTGGATTTTGGACTTACTTTGGTTCCAATGCTTTGTATTCCCCTGTTTGTAACTTTTGGAATGGTAGTGTCTATCTTGTTCCATTATATGTTGAAAGTGTTTAATTTTGTTTTCATTTGTACAGGGGCTTGCAGCTAAGAGCTTGCCTTAGATCTTGGAGGAGATCTGGGACTCGGACTTTTCAGCAATGCTGAAACTGTTAGGACTTTGGAAACTCTTGGAGATGAACTAAATGTCTTGTATAAGGGATATACATGTGTCTTTGGGGGGCCAGGGCTGGAATGTTATGGTTTGTATCTAGGTGGCCCCAGAGCCTCATGTAGTCATGGAAGCAGCTAAATCTAATGTTTGTGATTGACTTGTTGTCTAGTGCTGCAATTGGCAGTGTGAGTAGTGCACCCACACAGGGGTGGTGTCGACATACAGTGTAAGGTCGGAATGAGGGCGTGTTTTTCCCTCTTGCACATTTCGCTCTTGCTGCTTGTAGCCGCCATGAATTGCTGGCCCCCTCAGCCATGCCACCCTGCCTTGGAACCAGCTAAGTATGGACTAAAACCCCCAAAACTGTGAGAAGTAAAACTCTCTTTCCTTTACTTTGGGCATCAGGTATTTTGGCTCAACAATGAGAGAAATGTAACCAAGACAGTTGAGTAATGAACTGTGCAATGTAATCATACTATAATATATACATAAGGCAAGAACATTATGAAAATAATCATGTGGTGTCTGGTTTCCATAGGTTTGACCCCTGCAACGTATTGATTCAAATCAGATTCATAGAAACAAGTACCCAGCAACAGCACAACAAAAATATGCTGGAATATTTGTTCAAATTCTTCTCCAAGTGACATTTGCTAGTATGATGATCAAAAACTCAAAGAAAGTTGCATGAAAATATAAGAAATATTAAACACAGGATCTAAGTTGGCATTGATTCTCAGATAGGTGAGGTATCATTAGGCCTGTCCTCAAGTAAATCTGAGTTCTTCTAGTCCAGGTAAAGAATAGAGTCCTTGCAAAAATCCATGATATAACAAGTTCAATACATTAGTGAACTGACTTGACAGTCATTCTACCTGTCTCTAGGTAGTTGATTCGAATTAGTATAATTTGTAGTTGGAGTGACTTTCACATTGAGAATTCAGAAGGTGGGGAAGAAAAGGGTAAGTGGAAGTTTTTAAAATGTCCTCCAGTGAAGATACTAGAAATCATATATCATGGTAGAAGTTAGTGAAGCACTTAAAGATCTAAGGAAGGGAGAAGAGATGGCCAGCTTGATTTCCAGAGAGATACCTATTGAAACCAGGTGGATTGTGCATGCGTGTGTGTGTTTATGGGACTGGAGAGCAAACATAGGACCTTTCACATGAAAAACAAGTGCTTTATCACTGAGGTACTGCCCACCCCCCAAATCCCACCGGGATTCTGTAGACTGCTGTAATATCAACATCTGTTTTGTCAGAAATTGCAGAGTGCATTTGCAAAGCATCACATTCAGTGTGATCAATATGTACTAGCATGGTGGAGACTTTCACAAAATATGTGAATAGCAGAATATGAAAATAAATCTTAATGAAGATCAAGGGGATGTCATTTTATTAAAATATTCCAGGGTTCATTTGGCTAAAAATATTCTCTAATCTTCTTTCCAAAACAAAGTACTGATTGTTGTATCTTATATTCTATATCACAACATGTGTATGAAACACCTACTAAACATCTTAAAGACTTATACAGAATATTTTTACCCCTGTAATTACTTCTCTGGATGAGAGACTGAGTTATAAAAAACCCTATTTTCTTTGAATATGACCAAGAACTAGATACAGCCCTACAGGGGAAGGGTCTGTGTCAGAAGACTGAGGAATCTGCCCAAGTTCAGGCTTTAAGGCAATTAACTCTTCAGTGGCATTTAAGGTTGTAGAAAGTAAACCACACACCATGGAGTTTAATGCAAGTCCTGTTTAGTAGGGTCAAAATGTTGGCCCATATGAAAGGCCACATTCTTTGAGGTATAAAATTACAAGTCTTGAAAGATATGTTGTAATTCACCTATGGTGTGCTGCCATGTGACCACTTACAATGGTGCCCAAGTGAATTTGTGTCTGAAATCACACATCAGAAGCTGAGTCCTGTCAGACTTTCAACCTCAGGCAGTTCCAGCAGCAAATTTCTTGAATGGCAAAAATAATAAATGTTGGAGAGAACACAAATAGGGCAAGATGACACAAGCAGAGTTGCATGAGCATTTTTCCTTCAATTCTCATCCAAGTCTATATGGTAAGTCCATTAAGACCAGGGGAAACAAAAAATATACATAGCTTTATGTAGTCATGATTAGCTAAAGATGCTGATTTCAGCAGAAACTGCAAAGTGACTGCACTGCTGGCATCCTGATGTGCAGCCTAGGATGGAGCCACAGCACTTAAAGAAGTAGTTAAGTTTGGACAAAGTGACTACTGAGCTGAGTAAGTTAATCAAGAGGTCACAGGAAGGAAAGTTGAACATCAAAGACAGGCAAAGCTGAAACAGAAACTGATGGGCATAAAGGAGTGTTAGCAAACTGCAGAGATGTTTGTAAAACTTGGTCATACGAAGTAAAAATGTTCACCACACAAGAGCAACTACAAAACCAAACAGCTATAAATGACTCAGCCAATTTCTACTAGCCAGAAATTAGTAGGCTGATCTCACTATTTCACCTTTAAATGTAAAACAGAGAATATCATATAATATCTCAAGGAAATCAGCTGGTTTCCAATGTCTCAGAATGGCTATTGTTTTGGGTTTACAGGAATGAGTACTTATTTGAGGCCCACATAAATTGGTTAGTCGAGTTTCCAGCAATTTGAGTTTATGGAACATCCGTGCATAGGCGTGAAATCCCATGCAGTTGATCATCAGCACAGAAGCCCATTTATAATTAGTCCAATTGAGACGTGATTCTATATTAAATATTGCACCATTCAGAAATAGCTATACTGATAGAGTTCAAAGGGTGTGGTGAAGTTGAAACAAAATTCTAGTTTGGTCCAATATTCTGAACATGAAATTCCACTCTCACTAAATCAGGAATTTCTCTTGGTTCATACACAAAAAGAAAATTGCATAGGTGCAGAAAACATAGAGCAGATTTCACTCTCAATGAGCCATTTTCCTAATTTATGCTTCTCCTTTTCACAACACATTAGAATTGAAATAGAAGTACTGGTTATCAAAGAGGATTCCATGGTGATGGTGAACAGAGGACAGGAATAACTTCATCCTACCTGCGATCTTTAATCCTGACATGTCAACTCGATTGGATAAGGAACACCTAGCAGACAAGTAAAGCACACTTACTCATGTGACCAAGCAGGGCATGGAGGCTTCTCCTTGGCTACTACATTGTCGGACTCACCTTTCTCTCTGCTATTGATCCTATTTGTGCCTTTTGAGTGTCAGGAATTAAACATGTTTACTTTGGCTTCATGATGCTCCTGCTTTGGAGGCTGCCAATCTTGGACTGAATCTCCTCAAACCATGAGCCACATTAAATATTTCCTCCTTTATGTCGTGGGTATCAGGTATTGTGTCCCAAAAGCTGGAAGTGTACCGATACAGAAAAAAATTCGGAAAAGTTTTGAGGTATGGGCTACAGGACCTGATGGGTGATTGTGGTCAGAACTCAGAAGACCAGAATGCAGATAGGAGTGTAGACAGTAAAGCCCTGACACAGGACATTTCAGGTGGGAACAAAAGCTCCAGTGGCATGTGGAGTGGAGGCTGTGCATGTTACACCCTGGCAGTGCATGGGTTTACATTTTGCCGACAGGAGAATAAGGAGAAGGGAGGTGGATCAATTATTCAGATAGAGAAAATTTCAAGAGAGCTTAACGTTCAGGCTGTGCCAAAGGTGCTGCCAGCTTCTTTTAACCAGGCTCATAATGAGAATTGGAGGCAAAACACAGAGAAGAGAAAATTGAAAGCTTATATTTTTGTTCAGAAGAAACCATTTGTAAATTTTGGGCCAAAAAAGCTATGGCTGCTAAAGAGATTAGTTCCATTCAAATGAAACCAAGTTCTCTGTACAGAGACAAGAAGAAAGATGTTTTAAGGGTGTCTCAGAAGTCGTCAAGGCCCCACACATTATAGAATAAATGGTAGAAGCATGTGATTTTTTTTTAGAAGATGGTCTCCTGCTTAAGGAGAGCTCCCTAGAGAACTGATCCCCCCTCCCTTCCTGGGACTCCTTTCACCTTACTCAGACATCTGGGCACTTTACCATGGCTGTGGTCCAAGGGAGCCTGACTAATGCACATAACAACAGCAGATGCTGACATTGTGCACTTGGTGCTGGTTTATCAGGTATTCAGAATTCAGGATCAGAAAGCTTCCCCCTTGATTTGAAAGAAAGGAGTAAGAGACCATAAAAGGAACCCACAAAATGGCACTGCATGAAGCAGTGGAAATGATATCAAAGTTACAGTGGAAATTCAGGAAATCAGAGATGTCAGGAACACGAAATACCAGCCAAGAAAAGCTGCAGAGAGTGTGGAACCAACCCAGTAGAAAGGCCACATGTGCTGCAACCAGCAAGGTCACAAGTGTGAGACTGTCCAGGCCTTTGCAACTTAATTCGTTACCACTGACCCTGCATCCCAGAGATGGAAATACAGGATTTAATATTGATTGGCCTAACTGAGTTTCTGATTTGTTCTGGATTGATTTTTTTTCTATCCCCTTACTTCTCTCTTTTGAAATGGAAACGTTTACTTTATGCCATTGTACCTTGGAATAATGTAATTTATTTTAGATTTTTACAGAGAATAACATATGAGTTTGTCTTGTGTCTCAGAATGGATTTAGACTTGGATTTTTGAAAATGCTAGAATTGTTGAGATTTTGGAAAGGAATTATTATGTTTCTAGTTGTACACAGGATAGTTACGTTAGCTGCAACTATTAACGGCTATTGTTAATGGTTGAAAGAGATATGCTTGGATGTGAAGTTGATAAGGAGTGGATGGTGCCCATGAATCCTTATATATCAATCTCATTCCATCAAAAAAACACTGCACTTATTATTAAAGAATGCTTCTATGTATCTCTAGGTAGGACATGGAGTTGTGTCTTTGGATGGCTTATATATATGAGACATTGTTGATTCCTCTCTGGCACTCTTCCCCTTCTCTGATTCAAGGTTGCCAATCAATAAGTATCTGTGCTTTGGCATCTTGAGTTTTTTGCCTTACAGCTTGGTAAACATGTACTTGGTAAATTAATTGCTTAATCCTTTAAGCTGCAAGTGTGGAGTATGTCTCAGCAACAGGAAAGCTAACTAGTACAGTATCTTGAGGGAAACTTACCTTGATGTCTTAGAAAAATATGGATACTTTTTTATCATGAGCAGCAGAAAAATGTGTAAAACCCAGATGAAACACTTGCTTGTGACTTACTCTTTATCTGTATTATTATTATGAATATACAAGTACAGCAACTTGTGCTTGAGAGTGGATGCTTATAAAGTCACCCAGTCCTAAAATAAAGATTCGAGCTATGCAGACCTATGTCAGGAAATAGACGAACAGAGATATTAGTGGAAGTTGTATAGGATTTAGAAAGGGTATTAGAAGAGATACACAATTAGTTGCAATCCTCAAAATTAAGGGAATGAGAGCACGCATTTGCTCCAACTAATCTCCCTCTTCTAAATTACACATTGGAAAGGATAAGCACTTATACCTTGAAGGAGTTGCTCAATGAATGTGGATACAAAACGAACACAATGTGATAAATGACAGCATGTGCAACATGCAGATCCTCTCTCAAGATGGAACATGCAGCAAGCCTGAAAAGTTGACATTCCATGGATACTAATCCCATTATTTCTGCCTCATAGCTTGAGAAAAAGTCATACTTCGCAAGATGACACTCAATAATGATAAAGCAAGCTTCGGTAAAGGTGTCTTGCCATTTTCACGCAATGTAGGACTCGTACAGTGGAAAATATTTATTCTAGAGTTGGTAATGACTTTGTCAGGTTTGCATTACAGTCACTTAGTTTTCCTTGAATGTCTACACCATCTTGTTTTTTTTTTTCCACTATTACTAATCTGCAATAGTCTTGACTCTCACTTTAGTTTCCACATCAGCTGCCTAGATCTAACTGATGAATGTACATTAATATAATTTCTGCTACCAGCTCATATGAGGCAAATCATGAATGACTAACTGCACTTTAACAGAATAAGAGACCAACTCTTAAATAGGCTATTATCAAACAAAGTATGAAATGTATTAGCAAACAGTCTCCAACTACCAGATTTCTAGAATCTTCCAGAGTTCATTTCAAAGTCTCATTCCTGTTGGCTGAAACTAGGCAATGACTAGAACCCTAAAACCCTACATGTCTTCCCAAACATTGCCTCTACTTATACATCATTTAAAAGACTGCTGGGCAGAACTCCTTTAACTTAGATTTTTCTACTAACTGCTACACAATAGAAGTCTTTTCCTAATTTTTCTTCCTTATCCTGCTCCTTTCACAGGTTCCAAGCTTGCACCATAGTTTGATGGCTCTATCTATCTAATCTTAGTTTTTATTCTTTTTATTTTTGATGGGCATTTATCCATCAGTTCTCTTCATAGTAATTACCAATTTGTGATACTTTCCAAAAGGTTGAAATTAACAGACATCATCTAGTCATTTTACTGAATATTCAAAAATGTCTATATTTATGTGAAATTTCTACCCATTTTTGCATTTGCATTTCATTCTCTCAAGTATTGTGTAACATATGTGAAATATATATCATTCCAAAGCAAGGTATTTTAGCACACATAGAAAATGTTATTTTCTTATTTTATTTATTCATACTGCTTACTCTTGTATTGGAAACTGTCTATTATTTTCTGAACAAAGTCTCCTTTGGATGATAATTCTCTAAAATCTAGCATGCAAATTGGATTTTTTTTACCCTAAATGCACTCAGGTTACAATGAAATCTTCAAATTCCCTGCTCTGTATTCTCTGCTTATGTTAATAGAATCTAAGATCTAATCTGCATTTTTCACAGCATGAAACAGAACCCTATAAAAATTGCAGTCACCTAGAACTCATATATCTTTTTCACAGATGCTAGTGTAAAAATTTATTTTTAATTCCATGTTTCTGCAATTTTTCTTTGAAACTAAGCATAATACTTTATACTTATTTCCAGTATATTTCATTTAATTTGTTTTGATCCATCTAATTCAGCAATCCTCTTTCAAGTCCTAATTCTGTCATCTGATATACTAAGATATCCTAAATTAGGTTCACCTTCAAACACTACTCATCATGCCATCTCTGCTTCAGCAATAAATGTGGAATAAAATAGACTCTGTTAGCATGTGTTTAAATGTATTCTTAGAGATTGACATCAATGTCTGCTTTTCTGTTCATATTTTTAAAATACATATGTGTATATATGTACATATTAATTATTCTGAATAATTCAGTATAACATATTCATAGATGCATATGACATACTTTGATCACATTCTATCACCTATTATTCTTATTAAAAGAAGTACTGGAACATGATACTAAGTGTCTTGGCATTGAATTTTTAACTACTTTTCTACAATCTCAACATTTTCTGAGAGAAATATAGATGGAACATAATAAAGTATCTGACTAATAGTCACTTAAAGCAAAGAATTACTGCATTGCCTCAAAACTCATACACTGGCCAACACATTCAAGAAATCTCTTTACTTGGATTAGAAGTACAATGAAATGTATTACTGTGTAATTCATCATATCTTTCTTACCAGTTTTATACCTAGTCCTTGAATTTCCACAGTATTTTGCGTTTAGGAAAAGCAAGCTCTTTATAAGTAAAAGAATTTTCTTCAAATAGCTAGAAAAAAAAACTTGTTTTGGCTGTCAATCCCAGGTACTCTTGGAACAAGATAAGAATGTGACATTTCTTATCCCTGTAACTGCAAGGAAAGAGACATCAGTAGTTAATTGTGATCTGTCAACATATAGTGTCTCTAACTGATTTTGGTTCTGAGACTAATAGAGAAGGAGAATTGTAAGAAGGAATGTCTCTAATCGGTTTAGTGTTTCTTGAATTTGGTTCTCCTTTTTGATGAGATCTCAGTGTCTTCTGATATTGTGGAAAGTACTGATGGCCCATGGTATGAATTACTTAAGGTTGGATCTATGTATAAAATTTCTGAATATTTTCGAAGACCACTATGGCTTGTATCTAGATGTTCCCCTAAAGCCTTGTGCACCCATGAGTGGAGCTTTTGGAAAGCAGCTGGATTATTAGTCTGTGATGCTGTATTAATGATGTGATACTGGATTAGTCTACTGACAATTCTGGGTGTAGCTGAATGTGTTTACCTAAAACAGAAGCCCCACCATGGGTGTGAGTGGTACCATCCAAAAGGCTTGCAGCCAGAATAAAATATAAAGACTGAAGAAGGCTCATTGCTGCTGCTTGCTGCTTCCTGCCTGCCCTGTCATGAACTATTTTTGATCGTCATCCCCCTATGTCATGTTGTCCTGACGTGGAACCAGTTGACTATGGACTGAAACCTCTACAAACTGAGAAAAAATAAACCTTTCTTCCTTTAACTTTGGGATGTCAGTTATTTTGTGCCATCAATGAGGAAATAATTAAGACAAGTGAGAAATATAGATGCTGGCTGCTTGCTCTTAGCATCTCTGGATAAACTAGTAAAGGAAAATCATGAGCTCCAGACATGTGCAAACTATCTAATGCCTTCTAAATGTGAACCTGAATTAACAAAAAAAACAGGCTCAAAGATTCAAATGCCCATCTCTAAACATACATAAAAACATCAGAGTATAGAAATCCATGCATACCCATGTTTATAGCACCACAATTTGTAACAGTGTACATGTCTGTAAACAGATAAAGAAAATGTAGTATTTTCACAAAATGAAGTACTACTCTGTCATAAAGAAAGAGAATCCTGAATCACTTGTGGGAAAATGGATGTACCTTGTGAACATGATGCTAAATGAAATAAATAAGACACTGAATTTAAATACTTGTATCACCTAGTTTCTCTCATATGGGAAACACAAAGTGTAAAATAAAGAGAAAAATAAATGATAGATAATAGGAAGTAGGTGTATAGATCCTTCTCAAGTGGGAAATGAATGAAGAGGTGGAGGAAGGAAAGTGAGATGAGAGGAAAAGGGATGAAGAAAAGGACTCAACATGTGTTATGTAAATGCACCAACTCTGCACAAGAAATATAAACATTAGGTACTGAAGATATGCACTAGTTAAAAAAATGAAAAGAGGAAAAATTGAAAGGTTTCTAAGTGTAACCTGCAAGAGAATCTTCTTTTTATTAGCCACTGGGCTAAGTTTGTAGAAACCCAAACACAAGCCCTCACCTGCATTTTAGCATATATTAAACAGCCTCAAAGTGGATCTGCAGCAAAAGTGAGGGTACTGATCGGAAAAGAATGGTATCCAGTAAATTGGGACACAGAGGTTTGGGAGACATATTATGAAGCTGGGAGGTTGAGCTCCTAAATCTAATAAGATTATTTTGCCAGAACAAAAGATTTATCCACCATGGGTGTGGAGACCTCACCATTCTAACCCCTGCAGTGTTGACCTGACCTCCTATTCCTGAAGACACTGGTCCTGTGGTACCCTCACTGTTACCAAAGCAGACAATGCTGACACTCCTCAGGACCCACCTTTGCCATCCACTTTAGCCTGCATGCCTGTAACCAGGCTCAAATCTTAAAACACTCCTCAAAGTGAGATGCACAGCATGACCCATGAGGTCTAGTATACGCCTAAAGAAGTATTTGAATTTTCTCATTCAAATTTTCTCATTTATACACAGTGGTCTTGAGGAATGAGTTAAGGAATGGATTTTAAGTGTATAGGAAAACTGTGGAAGAAACATAAACCTGGATCATGCTTCTTGATATGGGCCTATTAAGTATGGATTCTGACTTTTATATTGCAGCTCAAGGAGTTTAAGAATCTGTTCATAGTTTGTTTGGCTGGTTGGCAGAAGTGTGGTGTGCAAGATGCTCCACTGTGAATGAAGTAAACATGCCTCATATTCACTGGTTTACTGCTAAGGAGGAGACTCAAAGATCAAGGTGATGGAGTAGATTAGCCATGTTGAACCTAATCCTGCACACTGGGATTACTAATACCTTAAAACTTATCTATGAGGATAACACCAACATCCTTGAAGCGTCCTGTCATTAATCTCTGTGTGCCAGGCCTTACAGTGGGGACTATAGTCATTCAATTTGGGATCTTAAAGATGATGGGTTTAATTGAATCTCGGAGTACTGGAGTCTAGAGGTAAGTACACAACTTTCAAAGGCAAGATGTATGTACTTACAATAATGAAAAGCAAAAACAAAGCAATGATCAGAATGTTCTGACAGCTGCAGAGCTATGGAGTGGATGGATTATTCATGGTGTTCCTTAAAGCAAAATACACAGGAAGCCTATTAAATTTTTACTGTGTTTATACAAGGAGAAAATTTTCATGCATATGAACAGAAATCAACCTCAAATAGTAGTAACATATAATCATGGTCACTCAACTAATTACAAGATTTGAGCCAGTTTACAGAGTCATAGCCCCTTGAATGAAGGGGAAGCCTTGTATCCTTGAGGAAGGACACTAGTGCCCTACGAAAAAGGGAGAGGTAGCAGGAGACAACATGTGGACACGGATGAATCTAAGGTCCTTTACAGTGAGGAAAAAGAAATAATCAAACATTTTAGGCACTACTGTAAACTGATTCTGAGCTACTTCTAATTCCCAGGAGATACAAATTCCCAGGAGATACAAATCATAACTCTGCCCCTCCAGTAAGAGTAGGGACCTATACAGATCAGGTGATCAATTCAGTTTTAGCCAAGGCCCAACTCACAATTGGTCCAGTAGATATCAAAATTCATCCTGTACTCATGATCCCAATTCCAAGATGTATAATTTGTATAGATATACTTAGTGCTTGGCAAAATCCTCACATCAGAGCCCTAACCTGTATTGTGAGGGCTATAATGGTTGGAAAAGTCAGATGAAAGCAGAGTTCCCTCTACCTGGGAAAATAATGAATCAAAAACAACACTGGGCCAGGCATAGTGGTAAACACCTATTATTGCAGCACTCAGATGAATGAGGCAAGAAGATCACTGCAATTTTGAGGCAGCCCGAGCTACATAGTGTGTTCAAGTCCATCTTCAACTACATAAATGAGAATCTGGACTGTGTTTCAAAATCAAGCAAAACAAAGAAAACAAGTAAACAAACAGAACAATATTGCATCACTAGAGAGACTGCAGAGAATAATGCCACCATCAAGGACTTGAAAGACTCACAGGTAATGGTTCCCACTACATCACCATTTAATTCTCCTACACAGTCTGTGCAGAAAACAGATAGGTCTTGGAGAATGATGGTGGATCTTATGGTTAATACATTGTGTCAATTTGAGAAATTTAGAGGTTTAACTGAGAGACTCAGCAAGGAGCCAGAATTCTTACTTTGGAAATATCCTCATCCTGTGCAAAGGAAGGCAAGGACATTTTGTGAGTGTTACACCCACCATGAAGGGGTGGGTGACCTGGGTACGGTATAAGGCTAGAGAAGAGACTTGTTTGCCCCCTTTTGTTCTGGCTGCTGCCTTGAACTGCTGCCCCAGTGCAATGCTACCCCGCCTTGGAGCCAGCTGATTATGGACTGAAATCTCCAGAAACTGTAAGCTAAATAAATCTTTCCTTGCTTCACTTTGGTGTCAGGTGTTTGTCTCAGCAATGAAGAAAAAGTAACCAAGACAGTGAATAACCATAAACTTAATCTTGTGATTACTTTGATTGCAGCCATTGTACCATATGTTGTTTCTTTGGTTGGGCATATTAACACACCTCTTGCTACTTGGTATTCAGCTACTGATTTGGCAAATGTCTTTTTCTCTGTTTTTATTTATAAGACTCACCAGAAACAATTTTCTTTCAACTGGCAAGGCCAGCAAATACCTTCATTCTCCTACCTCAGGGGTGTATTAACTCTCCAGCTCTGTGTCACCACTTAGTTCACAGACATCTTGATTATTTTTCTCTTCTACACAGTATCACACTAACCCATTACTTTGTTAAGGTCAATACCATATTAAAACAACCAAATCCAGGAAAAGTGACCAATAGCCCAAAACAGGCAGAAATAAAGATGAGGGTTATCCTGTGAGGTAAAGATTCAAGACTTACTGAGACACTTGATGACCAGTGATAGAAACAAGGATTTTAATTGTAATTTTTCTCTCCTATCTTGTTAATATGTTTGTGCATTTATACACACACACTACTAGGCAGGTATCTTTTTTTTCTGGAACAAAATTTCAAACTTAATATCGGTTAAGTATCATGACATCTATATAACAAAATTTAAATTACAAATGTTAGGAAAATGGCAAACATCATTCAAAGAATTTTTTTCTTCTGTTCTTGGAATGAGATTAGTGAATTTCTATTTGAATGCAAGGTGATTGCATTATTTTTAGATTAATTATGAACCTACTATTGTATTTACAGACTCCGATTTAAGTAACAATATCTGATTGTCAAGCCGAACAAAAGTGGATTGTGATACTGGTTAATTATATGTCAATTTTAATAGTTTAAGAAATACCTAGCAGAATAGTAGCACACAGTTCCAGGTGAGTCTATGAATCGTGGACCCATAGGCAGCAAACTGAGGAAGAAACAACCTGGATATAGACGCACCAAAAATTAGGATGTGGCCTGGATGGAATTAAAACTCCTTGCAGGAGTTTCCATCTTCAGAATTGCCTTTGGATATTTGTCTCCAGTTCCTCCAACCACCCAGTGGACACTCTTCAGGCTTCTAACACAGATCCTTTGACTCTTTCACAAGAATTCACAGTAGCTTCCAACTTCAACTGGATTCTGTCACTCTAATATACAGATGGCAGATTTGTGTTCATCCATCCCTGATTTCAAACATGGCCATTGTAAGCCTACTTAGTAAATCCTTCATGTATCATATATATTTTATATAAAATCTGGTTCTCTAATGATCTCTAACTGATACAACATGTGTCCAATAATCAAACAAAATCAAACTCCACAGTTTTCCTAAGAGCAGATCTTTTTACAATCGTACATTACATATGATGCATTACAAGGAATTACTCTTTGTGTTAATTTTGATCCATTCAAAAAAATGAGAGAAGAAAAATATGAAAATACATAAAGACATAAAACAATCCAAATGTGCCTCCAGCAAGTCAAAGTTGTTCTTCCTTTAATAAAAATTCATTTGTATTTTAGCTATGCATTCACTATGCTATTTTTCTTCTCATGTCTTCCACTTGCAGTTGGTTATAATTTTTCCACATTTTAATATGTTGGACTTGGTTTAATAAATACATTCATTTTAAGTGCAAATAAGAGACTGCCCAATTTAAAGGAGCTTAAAACACAATAGTAAAATCCAATTTCATAGTTTGAAATTTTTTCTTTGAAAAAAACTCAAGAATTCCAATTATAATTCATTCATACAACCACTCCTTTTCCAACCTGATGCTTTAGGTCAAGGATTATTAGCCAACAATGATTTAGAAACTCTTTTTTATTATTTTGCCACATAACATCAGTAAAGATAAAAACATAGCCAGTTTGGGAAACTTTAAAATGTAAAAGGACAAGGAAATGCAAAACTTTTTTCACCCGAGTTCCCTAAATGAAAATACTGATTACTAATTAGGCTTAAGTACAAGTGTATGCATCATTAGAATATATCCTTAGATTTTTAAATAATTTAGTAACATCTATGAAATAATCTATTCTTTTCTAAAATTTCTTGGGTGATTTTAAATTTTCTGCTTCATAAAAGTAAAAGGAAATATATTTGCTCCTTACAGAATTTTATATCATAAAAATGGAATTTTTCTAGTTGGAAAAAGTTTATTACTGTGACAATAAACCTTGATTAGCAGGCTGATTGGCTTAGGGGCCATGTAAGGGATTAGAAAAGCACACTTCTGGCTGGACCTGGGTGGACAATGAAAGTGTTACCTTGAGTATTATGTCTGGGCACTATATCTGAAATCTGGGTACTCTATCTGATCTCTAGTTCCTTTCTTTTTTTATTTTAAAGAAAATAAAACAAAAAATAAAACAGAACAAAGCAGATTAGAACAGAACAATGCAAGCAATACAGGACTTCAAAATAAAGCAACAGGAAATCAACCGTGGCTACCATAGTGTCTCTTTTTTTCTTCAAAATAGTTCCTACCTTCACACACAATAAATTCAAACAAAACAAGATAGTATAAAGTCAATGAGAACAAAAGAATGAAAGCATTACCAGCCTTCAAAACCAGACAGTAGGAAATCAATGATGGTGACCATATTGTCTTTTTTTTTCTTCAAAATAGCTGCCCATACCTTCTCACATGTTTGAATCAAATAATAGAAAACAGACTAAAACCAATCAATTCAAAGAATAAAGGCATTATTGGACTTCAAAACCTGATGATAAGAAGTCAGCAATGTCTACCAAAAGGTCTCATTTTCTTCAAAGTAGCTGTTCATATCATCACACATAAAAAAGAATCAGTTCTTGAAACTCTTTCAGAGTAGTTCTAGGCATGTAGAACCTATACATATACATCTATCCTTTCTGTTAGAGGAAATAACAAAACAAAACTCACAACCTCGCACTTGCCAGGCAGGGGCTTCTGGTTCCTTTCTTTCTGTTCCTGTTCTCCTCCTCTACTTTCTGTCCATCAAGAACTGAGAAACTTTCCTCTGCCCTGCTTTTCCACCATGATATTTTCTGTCTTGGAGCCTGTGAACTCTATATTGAAAACATGAACCTCCCAGTAATGGACCAAAACCTCTGAAAACATGAGAGAAATAATAAATATCTCATCTTTAATTTGTGAGTGTTATATAGTACGTTACAGCAATGGGGAAACTCAACAATGCAATCACAAAAATGTTGAAGAATTTATTCTTATCTAGTGCTAGTTGAAATGCGGATACATAAATATATTCTGCAAATACAATGTTTGTTCTAAGAGAACAAAAACATCAGGAAAATTCATAAATAGAACAGGTTAAAAATATGCAGAAGGACTAGTCAAACTAAAACACAAACATACAGATGCTTAGAATGAAAGTAAATTTTACAGCTCAATGGCAATATTTCTTGTCATTTTTGAGTATCTATAAATTGTCCATTTATTTGTGCTACACAAGCTCTGACCTGTTGTCTTACTAATGAATCCTAGGTAATAACAAGCTTTTGTATATTATATTATACCTATAAACCTAGTGTGATGATTTATGACTGTATTTTGTTTTAAATTTTACTTCCTGGTTTGCTTGAGAATAAACAAAATTAATATAAATGCAAATTTTATCACACAAACTGACCATTAATAATATATTTTAGTACTGTTTTAAGAATGGGAATGTCTTGGCTACTTTTCTCTGGTTAATGAGACAAAATATCTGACATCCAAATTAAGGAAGGGAAGGTTTATTTCTTACAGTTTGGAGGTTTCAATCCATAACTGCAGGTCCCAAGGCAGGGTGGTGTGGCTGAGAGGCAGCCCTTTATGGTGGCGGCAAGCAGTAACAATGAACAGCACCAAAGAGGGAAAAACATGCCCCCATTCCAACCTCACATTGTATGTCAGCTCCACCCCTGTGTGGGTGCACTACTCACACTGCCAATTGCAGCACTAGACAATGAGTCAATCACAAACACTAGATTTAGTGGCTTCCATGACTACATGAAGTTTGGGGGGCCACTTAGATACAAACCATAACATTCCAGCCCTGGCCCTCCAAAGACTCATGTACATCCTTTATACAAAAGACATTTAGTTCATCTCCAAGAGTTGCCAAAGTCCTAACAGTTTCAGCATTGCTGGAAAGTCCAAGCCCCAAGTCTCCTCTGAGATCTAAGGCAAACTCATAACTGCAAGCCCCATACAAATGAAAATAAAGTTAAGCACTTCCAACATGCAGTGCCACAAGATAGACATTACCCCTCTGAAAGTTACAAACAGGGGAATACAAAGCATTGGGAACCAAAGGAAGTCCAAAATCCAGCAGGGCAAATGTCAAGTCCTGTAGCTGTATGTCCAGCATCTGAAGCAATCTGTGGCAAATTGTGAACTCCAAAGGGCTTGTGTGGCTCCACCCCCATGGCACTTTTAGGGGTTTTAGTTCCCACAGCTTCTCTCTTAGGCCCACTCTGCTCAATGTTTGCTCCTTTTCCTAGGTGGTCCCTGTTCTTGGCTTTTTCAAACTTCTGTTTTTCCCACTGCAGAACTTTACATACTGCCCTCTCAGGGGTGTACTGCCTGGCCTCCCAGGTCCTTTGAAATCAGGGTAGAAGCCTTTTTAACCTCAGAATGTGTGCATTTTCCATGTGCCTAAAACCAGCACCACATGGATGCTGCCAAGGTCTGCTGCCAGCTGGAGCAGTAACCAGGCTTTTCTCTTTCTCAGCAGTAGGGGTCAAGTGCCTGGATTACTGGGCACTCTGAACCTGATTACAAGGAACAGATTCTCTATATAGCCAGCATTCTGGAACTTGGTGTGGCCTCTGCCACCATTCTGGAAACTTGTGTGGCCTCTGTCATCATTCTGGAACATGGCACTCTGCAACTTTCTCCCCTGGCCAAAGTCTTTCAGATTTTTAGTTTTGAGACTGCAAAGGGTGGAGAACCACTGCTTGCTGAGATGCCCCCAGGCCATCTTTTTTATTTCAATGTTCCTTTATGCCAATTGAGGTTTCACCTCTATCTTTACAGTCCACAGCTTTCTGACCAAACTCACAATGTTTTAAATCATCATGCTGGGGTCTTTGTTCTTGATTTACAACATAAATCTGGCTAAAAGCCCCCAGCAATAACCTTGCCACAGTCTCAACATTTGCCTTGAAATTTCTTTTGCCACATTAATTAGGCCACCACTCTTAATCTACATCTCCGGCAAAGTTTCTGGACATGAGCAGAATGCAGACAAACTTTCTGCCAAGCCATAACACACATCATCTAGAGTCCAACAACTAGTGCAGTCCTTCTTTCCAGCAGAAACCTCCCAAGCCTGGTCTTTACCAGGAGGCTCTCTCTCAGCCTTCTGGTCTCCTGAGCTCTGACCAGAATCTCCCATGCGAACATCCTAAGTCATTCCAGCTCTACTCTTTCAGTCAACATCTCTGAACCTTTCTAAACTCTTCCCACAAGCCATTCCCAAAGGCTCTTGAACCACATTGTCAGGTACAGTCACAGCAATGACCCCACTCCTCTGGTACCAAATTCTGTCTTGGTTACTTTTCTCTCATTGCTGAGACAAAATACCCAACACCCAAATTAGGGAAGAGAAGGTTCATTTCTTACAGTTTGGAGGTTTTAGTTCATAATCAGCTGGTTCCAAGGCAGAGTGGCATGGCTGAGGAGGCAGCCATTCATGGTGGCTGCAAGCAGCAAGAGCAAACCACACAAAAGAGGGAAAAACATGCCTCTATTCCAGCCTTACATTGTATGTCGGCTCCACCCCTTGGTGGGTGCGGAACTCACAATGCCAGTCTCAGCACTAGACAATGCATCAGTCACAAACACTAGATTCAGCTGCTTCCATGACTACATGAGGCTTGGGGGGCCACCTAGATACAAATCGTAACAGGGAATAATACATTGGAAAATTAAACTCAAATTTTAAAATCTTAGAAATAAAAAAGGAAATTAAGCTATATGATACAATGCAATACTATTTTATGATGTTTTAAAATTAATGAATAATTTGAGCTTCACAAATAAGATTTTTAAAATATAGTCATAAGTTCAAATTTGTTAAAAGATTAGGTTTCTTAATATTTATAATAGAAATAATTTAATATTATTAACATCTGCTATAGAAACAATGAGTTTGCAATATGACAATGACAACCAGAAATATAGCTAGCAATGTTATAATCAAATTGCATGTGCTAAATTCTATTTAAATTGATGTTTTCATGACTGGCATCTAAGTACTAGATTCTGAAGACATTTTTATAGTAGTAGTACATAGCAATGTCTTCAGACATTGCGAAGTATCCCTTGACTTGTATGTGTGTGTGGTATGTATGTGTATGTGTGTGTTTGTGTGTGTGTGTTCATACGGTGAAGGTAAACTGCCTTGGTTTAAGGGTCATTATTCTTAATGAACTAAATTATATATAACACCTGTTTTGTTATTTTTACATGTTATATTGCTAAGTTTTGAATTATAAAGCATAACTCAATATTTGTAAAGAAATCTCAATTTGTAACTGAATAGAATTTACTGTATTTTATGGAAGAGTAAATTGTGGTAAGTATAATCTTTACTGGAATCAAGTTTCAGAATATGAAAGGAGAAACAAAACATATTTGAGTATGAGAAAATGGCAATACAGTACTCTCAAACACAGTGCAAAGAAAAAGTAATCATCCATGATGTATATGAAGCATTTTATTTATAGATATCTTCTACAATTTGTTGTTTCAGAAGATCTCAAAGATCAAACCAAATGCAACTAGGAAAGCCTTTAGCAATGTTTATATTGTCATAGTGTTATAAAGCACTTAAATTATAAACAATAAGTATCAATACTGAAACACCATTTTACAAAATCTAATTTTTTTTTGCTAAAGAGTGTAAAGGATGTACCTTAAAATATGATGTATTCCTTTTATAACATGCATAAGCTACCAAAATTATAATTCATTGCTACAAAAGAGAAATTTCTGTTTTTCTTTACTTTGTTCCCTGCTATTTTACCAACCTGTTCAAGAAAGTCATATGGAAGATTCTTTAAAAAGAGTGCATAGAGAACATAAAGAACAGAGACGTGTAATTCTTGATATCATGTGATACACACTGGAGATTCTTTTGAAAAATACGTCTATCCAAAATTAAAGGGAAAAATTATCAATATAAATTATAATCATGTTGATATTTATAATTTTTATTAACATAAACTGAATACAGATTAGTAATTATCAATTATTTGTCACTAATTTGACTTTCTTCCTAACTGGTACATAGAAAATTGTTGGTGAATACTTATTAATTCACATTCCTTCCCTTCTCTTGCATTTATTACCAACATCCTTATCAACTGTTTGTCATCATTTAATGCTTTAGGATTCTACCTATTAATGCGTATTTATTTATTTATTTATTGCCACCTTTATTTCTTCTTGATTCTGTGCATTTCAGGAAAATTTTGCAATTGATTCCAGAAATCTGTTCCCTTAACTTACATAGCTGCAGTACATTCTGCAGTGTTTCATACAGATTCCCCTCTTTGAGGTAGACATGTCCATCCCTCAACTTCTGAGAACAAATGATGCTCATGGTTCACAGTTAAGGTTCTCAAAATTAATTACCTTCTTCCCAAGTGACACTTTGTCCAAAAGGTGTGGCCCACAGCCATTGGGAGTTTTGTGTGGGTACACAAGGGTGACCCTTGACTCAGTTTGTGACATTTCTGTCTCTAAAGAGATACTTAACACTTTACAGTTCCTCATACTGGCTTATATCACAATGCAACCACATTGCAGGTCACAGTCTTCCTCTCGCTAACTGCACTGTTCGGGTACATCATCGAGAAAATTTCTTCATGAATCGCCTATATGTGGTTCTCTGTATGATACATAGAATGGAAAAATTAGATTTTGACCTAGTTGCAAAAGTAGCAAATACTTAAACAATGAAAACTTAGGTAGGATTCCCAAGTCAGTCTTTAATAAATCGATAGAGTATCACCATTGATATCACAACTGAGGAAAGAGAGAATACTGATATACTGCGAGTGGAGATTGTAGATGGATATGCTCCGTATTACAGGATGATTAGAAACATTCATAGCTTCCACTCACTAGGCATTGGTAGTCCCTCTTCCCTCATTGAGATAATTAAAATTGTCCCTGAACATCCCAAAATGTTCTTATTCTCAGTTAGTGGCAAATACTTACTGGCTGAGAATATCTAGTCAGAAACAGGACAATTGAGTAAGTCACTCCATTCATGCATTCAGTCGTGAGTGTGTAGTGTCTAAGGTGGCAGATCAATAGTTCCACCACCACTGAGAGACAAGAGATGGAAAAGGAGGCACCTGAAATTGGGGGTGTCTGATCCTTTAAATACTGAAGCCTCAATTTTGAGGGAGCTCCTAAGACATTCTTCTGCCTCCTCCCCTTCCTTTTGCCCTCACCACCCTGCCTGTTCCTGCTGCTGTCATCCTGCCATCTTCAATAAACATAGCTACTTCCTGTGCGCAAGTTTGGCAATTCTTCCTCACCATGCACACATACCTGGACTATTTTGGCTCACTCAACTGTAACAGAACCACAGTTCTATGTTCTGTTGTCCCCAAATGTGGTGCATTTCACCTATCAAATGATTCCACCTCCTTGTAAATACAAATCAGAAACTCCAAGAGAGGCAAATGGCTTACAAAACACTTCCAAATTTATACCAATCTCTGCTTTTTGTCGACCAGACCAAGCATGACCTGACTGCCAGGACACTGGCCTGTAAAGAGGAAAGAGCACACGCAAAGTACAAAAAGAGGTAGCAATACAGCCGAGGGGTTTCACACAGGTGGGGTGCTGAGGACGCTACATTTAGACAAAGATAAAGTCAGGTCTGAAAAGGGGAAGCAGAGCAATGATTCAAGGTTCGGCCATATTATCGAAGTCATTCAGTCAAGTAATTTGAGATACAAGTGGACATTTTTACTTTCTTCCACTACAAAGAATAAAATACAACAACTGGTAGGCCTTTGTAGTTTTGCTGAAATGTTTTCCTAAATATTTCATATTTAGTATTATGAGATGACACAGAAGACTACAATTTTGCAAGTGGTCCAAGGAAAGAAAGGACTTTGCAGCTTGCCCAAGCAATATTCCTCTGATGCTTTGATGATGCGGTTCATCAATGTTGTATGGGAGTTTTTTTATTTTATATGAAATTGGTATTCATCTTCCATAGGACAAGAGCAACATAAGAATTTAGGGTGGTAGAAAAATGTCATGCAAACTGAAGCAGACAACCTTACATGCTGCAAAACATTTTATGTATGGGATGTGAAGCAATCTTGCTGTTAGAACTCGGTTCTCCCTGGTTCCTTGTACCATAAGATGAGCCAATCCAGTAGCAAAGCATGATAAGATAAAACATCATATCTGTGACCAAGGGTGTATATGATTAAGCATAAACTTACGAGCCAAGAGTAGGTTTTGTTACATTTCATATTCTCTGCTTAGGTGAGGCCATCAGATGACAAGGTAAAGTAAGTCTTCCTACTGGGAAAATACTCAAGGGTTAACTTTGATATACATTTTGTGCACAAAGAAATTTGGCCTAAATGAAGAATACGTTTGGGCTCCTGAGAAATGACAGATTGTCTATCTTATTGAACATAACCATAGAAAGAGAAAAACTGGAAAATCAGTAAAATTTCTGGGGACGAGACATGCATATAGACCTATGGGAGTACACACGTGATATAAAGATCTTTGTGTCATGTCTGACATTATTGGGGCATATCCATAACTAACCAATCAATAATCACAATGACTCAGCCCACTGATTTCAGTCACTGATGCCTTTGCCCACCTCAGTCATGAGACAATGAAGATATAAATGGAGTTCAGTGGCAGAGATAGACGTTACACATAGGCATACTGTGTGAGGTGCATTTTCTTAAAATATAGCTGCTGCAAGCTGTCCGACCTGTCATTAGCAGAAGCCAACACTGAGCCTTTGTTATGAACCACAGTCAAATAAAAACAATTGTTCATCTAGTAAAAGTTAACTACATTTGATATCTTTTGTATTGAGAGGAGCAGCAATTCATTCTGCCTTGGAAGGACATGTATTCCCCTAATTGGCTTTACCTTCTTTTCTGCAGACCCACAGTTAACATAACTATAAGAATAAAGAGTCATCAATCAGTGATGCAAGATATCATAACAATGCATGGGAACAGGAATCACTCTATATTAAATGTATAGTTAGAACTAGCCATAAACATGAGATCCAAGTATTTCACTAGCTAGGCTCACTCAGATGTTTCATCGAGATAGAAAGGAGGAATAGCTTATAAGAAAAGGTTAAGGAATATGATTTTTAGAAAAAGGATACTCACATGTTATAAGATACTATATTCTGGAATATAGCATGCATCCAAAATCAATCTTGAAAAGGTACAATACATTCAAGAGTCCAAGGCACAAACTAAGAGTGACTCCCTTTAACACTTTTTCTAGAGATCCATTTTGGTTATTTGTACTTGCCACTCATTCCTTTTAGGCCTTGTGAATAGAAGGTCTTGGTTCCCAAAAGGTTAATGCTCTAATAAAGATAGACAGATGGAGTTTTATGTTACAATAGATGTCTTATAGCTTCAGGCTTCTCATTCCAAGAAATTCCAAAATAATAGGATGACTTAGTAGGTTATGGATAACTTCCCTTGTTCACAAGAAGAAGGTGACACTGGCACTTTATAATAGGAGCAATGAGTAGGTTTAGTGCTCAGCTGATCCACTAATAAACTTCTTGCCAATCCCATACCCAAAGTTGAAGTGAAATGGATATTTCAGGAGATCATTTGAAAAACAGATGGTACAAGGTGTTTTAGGACCTTCAGCAATGAATTCTGAATGATCTCGACCAAACAAACTGACTACACCATTGAATGAGCTAATAGAGTTTGAGGGAGCTTGAGAAAGGGAGTAAAGAGATTTTGATGAATCTCTGGTCATCCTTGGGTTCAGCTGCTGCACTAGAGGTCATAGTTACATCCTTCTCTCCTGTGTCTTGTTGATGCTCCAGGATGTAAGACTATCTGGAATTGTAGTGAAGTTTTTGTTTTGTTTTGTTTTGTTTTCCAGGTGTATCCCATTTGACAGCAGAAGCCTGTGGATCTGTGTGGCACCAGTATTCACATTATTTTAACAATAATTTTTTATCTCAACCTCACACTCTGCAAAGCCAGAGGCGATGCCTACTAACTGTTTGAAACTGTTTCTTCAATGTGCTCTGCCACAAGGATGTGCATTGTCCCATATGAAGCTCTCTTGGATCCCGTGCTTCTAGGACTCTCCTGACAATTAATGAATTGCTAAGAGGGCACAGCACGTACTTATCCTGACATGCAATTTATTACACATATGATACAAAGCAAAAATCACTAAAAGAAACTACACATTGGACAAAGTCCACTGAAAACCAAGCACTATGCCTACACATGCCTTTCTAGTGAAATCATGCTGGAAGACTTTAATCTCAGTGAAGACTAAGTATGAATTGTGGTCCAGCAAACTCATTAGACAGGAAAGGCCCAGGGTTTGTGTGGGGCTGAGCTTCGGTCCTGCTATGTATGCTCTTTCCTGCATATGTGGGCTACCTGCTGCCCTGAATAGCAGATGCAGAGATATAAAGGTCTGGCCCTTGGCTCAATTCAGGATACTCTACAAAGACCGTCTCAGTGCCAGGTCTCCATGAGGACTTCACAAGGGCACTGCTTGCTTTTCCATTCCCACTTTTTCCCTTTCTCACAATACACTTAGAGATCCTCCCAGTAAAACTCTACAGACAAATCTCATTGTGTTTTAGATTTAAAATGTGCTTTAGTTTTTATATGCCAGGGGCTTGGCTACCAGTTGATGATGGACTTTTGGAAGGTGACATCATGATTCCTCTAACTTCATAATTTTATGGTATCGTTTGAAGGTGGTTAAATGTTAAAAGTTGAGATCTAGTTGAGGGAAATAAAAATTAATCAAGGGACATAACCTCTCTCTGTCTCTCCCTCCCTCCCTCCTTCCCTGCCTGTCTCTCTCCCCCTCTCCCTCTCTTTCTTTCTCTCCTTCCTGACCACCAGCAAGATGAGATGAGCAACCTTGTTCTCAATGGACACAGTCAACCATTAACTCCAATCTTTGAAACGTAAGCCAAAATAAATCTTTCTTGTTCTTTTCTAATATTTTGTCACAATGACATAAAACTAATAGAGAAACCCTTTCTCAGCATCTGTTTCCAGGTAACATAGACTAACAGGGACTAAGAGGATAGTATTACAAGTGATTACCTGAGATATACTGAATTACAGACCATGAGAGCTATTGAATTGTTAATATTAAATTAACTGGAAGAGTCTCTAAATTTCTAAAATGTCTAGAGATTCTCATGAGGATGAAACACTAAAAATTTAAAAATTTTTAAAATCACAATTATAATTCTAAAAAGCAAAATTTTAAGAATTATTATATGGAATATTATGTCTTTTACTAGTAAAATAAGCTGGATGACAGGACCAATTTACAGCATAAATCTTGTTTGAAATGTAAAATAGAAGCAAATAGCCTCATATTAGATAATTAAAAGTAAGAAAAATAATTTCTTTTAGACTTAGAAGTCAGAATTAGAAGAGGGTCTCATAAGATTGTTGATAAACACAAACATAAGCAAACACATACATTCACACACACACACACACACACATTCCTACACTTTATTGTCATGTACTGTGTGCTCTATGTGATGTCAAATGAATTAAATGTATATACATAACAATGTCTCCTGCTTTCCGGGGCATTGAGGTAGCTCTACAAATGTTATTTGATCCTGATTGTAAAAGACTATCTCTACTGTGTGACACTCATAATAACATAACTATGAATAAGAAAAAATTAACCTATGCTACTAGTTAGGAGAAGTGAAAGAATTTGAAATCCCAAACTCTGTGATAAAAGAATAATCAAAGTACTCTCATATTTTCCTAATTTATAATCCTGAAAATGTGTGCCATTGAATATGAATTGAGCCTCTGCTTGCAAATACTCCAGTTAGAAATCAGTGAGTTCATTATTTAGTTGAATGTAATAAAATTAAGTTTTATTTGGACAAATCAGTCTCATTATGTGACTAATATTTGAAATCTTACTCATTGAGTGGTGAATTGCACATAGCTTCTTGCATGAATTCCTGGAGTCCTCTACCCACCTTTCCTATATGCTACACAGGCTCTGTAATAATACTTACTTTTCCATCTCTCTCACAGATCTGTGAATTTCTTGAGGTAATTTTAACAGTAATGTTTATGATATGTTCTGCCGTATATTAAGGGTCATGCTCTGAACTCATGAAATAGCACTGCATTGGAAATAGAATTGAATTTCTGGTATTATATTAGATATTTCTACAAATGTCATTTAAGAGGATAGTTCAGATTAGCTGGGAAAACAAGGTTATATTTTATTGCTTTGAAAAGCTCAGGAAAGGGTTTTCATACCTTAACCTCTGCAATCAATCCCCATCTAGTTGTTTTCTCCCAAATGATGTTGAATGGTCTTCATGAATGCTACTTTTTTTTTTTCCATTCACCCTTCTATCTGAGTGGAGAATTCTGGATCTAGATTTCCAATATCTCTAACACGGGGAGTTGCTGTTTATAGTCTTCTCAGGAGAGAGAATTATGTAAAATTTGAAAGCTAGAAGCAATTGCTGACCAGCAAAAGCTGTGAATGGCCTTGTAGATATTGCCATCATGAAATTTGGATCTTTAATAACAGTTCCTGGCTGTCCTTAACAAATATTGTCCATTTAAAAATATCAGGCAGCTGAAATCTTCAAAATGATTACATTCACTATATGGAATTTTTAACTGTATATGATATAACTTGATTCTTTTCTCTTCCCATTCTCTTTCCCACCCTTCATTCACTCTTCCCCTCCCCATTCATAAAACTCTGCTTGCATTTTATCCTTTTCTTATTCATTTTTTTTCCTCTCTTCTCTCCTGCTCCCGACTAGTTTCCTTTTCCTTTTGAACGGTTTCTTCCTATTTTACAATATTTATTGGACATTTTGGTTCTTATTTACACTTCTAGTTTCTCACATCAGAGAGACAATGTGTTATTTACAAATGTGTGTCCAGTTTATTTCACTTATGATTGCGGTCTCGTGGTTTTTCTGTTTTGCTCTATATGTCTTAATTTTACCATTATTTATGCTTGGGTAATACTCCATTATATTAAAGAAAAACTTTTTTTTTTACCTATTTATCTTTTGGTGGGCATTTTGAATTGCTTCCAAAGTTGGAAACATGGGTGCACATATTTTGCTGTGGTAGGATGCTTCAAGGAAGATACCGAGAAGAGGAATAACTAGCGCAATTGGGAGCACTAACCCTTGTTTTAAAGGAATCTCCACACTGATTTCCACAATGGTTGCACCAGCCTACATGCCCACCAACAGCGAAGAGTGTTCCTTTTCCCCAACATTATAATTAATTGTGTATACCTAAACTGTACTGGTAAACTTAATTAAGAAAATAATAATAGGATGAAAGAGGAAGGTTTGGAGGCAAAGTTTCTGAGTGTACTGTTTTCAAAGGTTGTGTAAGCCACTAATTCTCTGTATCAAAACATTTTCTGCCTGAGATATCTAGCATATTTTCTGTTTTTTTGACCATATCTGAATAATGTAACAAGTAATGCAAGGAAGGGAATAGACATATATGCTGAGATTCTTTAAATTGGAGTGAATTATTTCTAAATCTCAGTTTTTAAAATTACTATTGTTTTATCACACTTTAACTCAATTTTTGAAAGCAGAGAGAGGAGAAATTTATAAGGTAGAGTAGCAAAACATTTTGGGGAATTTTGTGACTCTAACCCATTGCTAACTAGTCAGAGATACTACTATTTCTTCCAATTTTTTAAGTGTATATGATTTATTTTTTAACTTTCTTTTAATTTATGGAAAACAACTTAAAAGTTGTACATACTAACAAAGTATCATTTGATGTTCAGTACCTGTATACACTGTATAACATTTAAATACAATTAAACACTTATCTACTCCTTTATCATTTCTTTTTTTATTAATACATTTTAGATATACGTAATTATAGGATTCATCAAAGGTAATATGTACCTATAAATGATATATCTGACTTTTCCCCCATTCATCTCCCTTCTCTTCAGCCCCTATTCTTCTCCTTATCTTCAAAAGCTTAATTTTCATTTTTCACTTGTATTCTATTTTTTTTCCTTGTTCTTTCCTTCCTTCCAACACCCTGCCTCCCTTGTTCTCCTTCTCATTTGAACATTTGCTACCTATCTTCCAATATCTCATATACATTTTGGTCCTTATTTACAATTTCAGTTTCTAACACCAGAGAAACAAAGCAGTGTTTAAACTTGTGTGTCTGATTTATTTCACTTAAGATTACAGTCTGTGCAAAAGTGTTTTTTTTTTTAATAAGATGAAATCCCAGTTGTTGATTCTTTGTGATAGGTTCTGTTTGATCAGGGTTCTGTTCATGAAGTCTTCGGCTACACCAGTGTCTTCAAGGGTTCTGCCTATTCTATGTTTCAGCAGATTTAGTGCTTATATTTTAATATTTATATATTTGATCCATTTTTATTTTAGTGCAAGATGAACAATATGGATCTAGATTTAATCTTCAGTGTGTGGAAAGTTCATTTCTCTAGCACCATTTATTAAAAAGGTTACCTTTCTTCCAGTGAAGTGTTTGGAGTAGTTTCTTTATCTTCTATTATGTCCTACTGATCATCAAGTCTGTTTTTTGCCAGTAACATAATGTTTTTGTCACAGTAGTTTTGCAGTATAATTTCAAGTCAGGAATTTTGATATTCCTTACCTTGCCTTTATTCCCCAGCATTGCTTTTGTTATTCTAGGTATCTTCTGGTTCCAAAAAAATTATGGGAGTTTCTTCTCTAATTCTGTGAGATATGCCATCGGTATTTTGATGAGATTGCATTAAATCTGTATAAAACTTTTTGAAGTATGGCCATATTCATTCTTCATACCCAAGAACAAGGGATATCTTTCCATTTTCTGATATCCTCTTCAGTTTCCTTTTTAAGAGTACTGTAATTTTCAATGCAAAGATCTTTTGCTTCCTTTACTTGACTCAGACTTAGGTATTTCATTTTTTTGTTTGAGTTCTATGATGAAAGGTGTGCCTTCCCTAATTTCTTTCTTAGTGAGTTTGTTATTTGTGTACAGGAAGGCTATTGATTTTTCAGTGTTGAATATGTATCCAGCTATGTGACTGAATTGATTATTAAATCTAGAGGTCTTTTGATGGAGTTTGGTGCTCTTCAATGCAGAGTATCATGTCATCTGCAAATAATGACAAATTAAGTTCTTTGTTTCTCTTTTCTAATCGTTCTGGCTAAGGCTTCCAGAACGATAATGAGTAAGAGTGGTGAAGGGGAATATCATTGTCTTGTTCCTGATTTTAGAGTGAAAGCTTTTAGTTATTTATTCCATTTATTATAATGTTAGGTATTGGCTTGTCATAAAAGGCTTTTATAGGATTGAGGTAAAGACCATTTATTCCAATTTTATGTAGGGTTTTTATCATGAATGCGTTTTGGATTTTGTCAAATGCTTTTTGTTCATCTATTGAGATGATCATATGTTTTTTGTCTTTGGGTCTGTTAATATATTACATTTATTGATTTGTGTATGTGGAACCATCCCAGCATCCCTGGAATGAATCCTACTTGGTCATGCAGTATAATATTCTTGATGATGTGCTTCATTCTGTTTGTCAGTATTTTGCTGAGAATTTTTGCATCGATGTTCATCAGGGGATTGGTCTGGTGTTTTCTATTTCATGGACTCCTTCTCTGGTTTTGGTATTAGAAATGAATTTGGTAGTATTGCTTCTTTTTCTGTTTCATTAAAGTTTGAGAAGTAGCACTATTAGGTCTTCTCTAAATTTCCTGTAGAATTCAGCAATGAATTCATTGGGGCTTGGGCTTTACTTTGTTTCAGGTTTTTGGTAACATCTTCAATTTCATTCATTGATATTAATTTATTTAGAATTTTTATATCCTTTCAATTCAACTTTGGTCATTCATATGTATCTAGGAATCTGCTCATTTCTTTTGTGTTCTACATTTTATTAGAATACAAATTCTGCAAATAAGTACTGATGATCTTTTGGATTTCTACAACATCTGTTCTTTCACCTTCTTCATTCCTGATTGCATGGAATTGAGTCTTTCTTTTTTTTATAATTTTAAATAATAGTTTATCAATTTTAATTATTCAAAAAACCAAATATTTGAATCATTGATTCTTTGTATTGTTTTCTTAGTCTCAGTTGCATTAATTTCTTCTCTGATCTCTATAATTTCTTCTCTTGTATGAGTGTGCGACTTGACTTGCTCTTCTTTTTCTAGAAGCTTGAGGTTCAACATTATGCTGTTTGAGTTTTCTCTGTTTTCCTGATAAGAGAATTCACCACCATACATTTTCCTCCTTTGATTGCTTTCATTGCGTCCCATAAGTTCTGTTATGTTGTATTGGCATTGTTGTTTAATTGTAGAAACTATCTAATTTTTTCTTTAATTTAATCTGTGACCTCTTTGTTGTTCAAGAGGGTGTAATTTAATTTCCATATGTTTATGTAGTTTTTGTGATTTCTTTTGTCACTAATTTCTAATTTCATTGTGCTATGGTTTGATAATAGATGTGGAACAATTTCAATTTATTTGCATTTACTTAAGCATGTTCTATGGGCTTGTATGCAGTCTGTTTTAGAAAACATCTCATGGGCAGTTGAAAATAATGTGTATTTTAAAGTTTTGGAGTAGAATATTCTTGTAAAACTCTAAGTCTATTTGTTCAAAAGTTTGCTTTAGCTCTGATATTTCTTTGTTGATTTTTTTGTCTAGTTGATCTGTCCATTTAAAACTGGATTATTGAGTTCCCCAATTACTATTTTATTAGTGCTCATTTACTTTTTCATGTCTATTAATATTTGCTTTTCATAGTTGGGTGCACAGGTATTTGGTGCATATATATGCATAATGTTTATCACTTCCTCTTGGACTGTTCCCTTTTCAAGGATATTGTAACTTTCTTTGTCCCTCTTAATCAGTTTTGGCTTCAGATCCAGTTTGTCAGTAAAAAGAAGAGCTACCCCTGCTTTTTTCTAGGTTCCTATCTAAAAGAGTATTGTTTTCCATCTTTTGACTTTCAGTCTATGAACTTCTTTTAGAATGAAATGTATTTCTTATCTGCAGAATATTGTAGGATGTTGTTTCCTGATTGATTATGGCAGTTTCTTTTGACTGGTGAATTGAGATCATTTACATTGATGGTTATAGGTGATATGCATTGACTTGTCATTATCATTTTATTTTCCTGTTGTCTCCCATTTAATTTTCCTCTATTTAGTTATTTGTTTTGCCTGGTGGATTCACTCTGTTGGGGTTTATAGACTTGTAATCTTTATTATCTTTTTCTAGAATGTTCTTCAGAACATTTTGAGTGTTGGTTGGGTAGTTGTGAATTTCTTCAGTAGTCCTTTGTTGTGTAAGTATCTCTTAGGGTTGATACATTGTGTCAACTTGAGCAGTTTAGAAGTATAACCAAAAGACTCAGCAGAAAGCCAGGGTTCTTACTTTGTAAATACCCTCATTGTGTGCAAGGGAGGGTAAGGAGATTTTATGAGTGCTACACCCACCCTGAAGTGGGGGGGGTGGCCTGTATGCAATATAAGGGAAGAAAAGAGGCTTGTTTTTGCCTCTTTTGCTCTGGCTCCTGCCTTGAAGTATTGCCCCAGTGCCATGCCACTCTTGCTTGGAGCCAGCTGATTATGGACTGAAATCTCCAGAAACTGTAAGCTAAATAAACCTTTCCTTGCTTCACTTTGGGTGTCAGGCTTTTTGTTCCAGTAACCAGAGAAAAGTAACAAAGACAGTATCTTATTTCTTCATTAATTTTGAAATACAGTTTTGCATAGTACATCAATCTGGGTCAATGTTTCTTTTCTTTAGGGCTTGAAATAATTAACTCCTTGCTGTCCTTGAATTGAGGGTTTGTGGTAAGAAGTTTGCTGTGATTCCTTTTTTTTTTATTTTAAAGAGAATAAAAACAAAACAAAACAGAGTAAAACACAACAGAGCAGATCAGAACAGAACCATGCAAGCAATACAAGTCTTCAAAACATAACAACAGGAAGTCAACAATGGCTACCCTCATGTCTCTTGTTTTCTTCGAAATGGTTGTTCATATCTTCACACACAAAAAATTCAAATAAAACAAAATAATATAAAACCAGATAAAAGAATGAAAGCATTACAGGCCTTCAAACCAGAAAATAAGAAATCAGCAATGGCTACCTTAATGTCCTTTGTTTTCTTCAAGAAAGCTGTTCATATCTTCTCACATATTGCAATAAAATAGTAGAAAACAGACTTCAACCAATCAAATCAAAGAATTAAAGCATTATTGGACTTCAGAGCTTGAAGATAAGAAATCAGCTATGGCTGCCATAATGTCTCATTTGCTTCAAAGTAGCTGTTCATATCTTGATACTTAATAAAATCTGTTCTTGTAGACTCTTTAGGAGTAGTCCTCGGCATGTATAAGCATATACATGTACATCTATCCTTTCTGCATCTTATGGTTAATACATTGTGTCAACTTGACAAGTTTAGAAGTTTAACTGAGAGACTCAGCAGGGAGCCAGGGTTCTTACTTTGTAAATATCCTCATGCTGTGCAAAGGAAGGCAAGGATATTTTGTGAGTGTTACACCCACCCTGAAGGTTTTGGTGGAGGGGGTGGCTGGTGTACAAT
>RJWT010002193.1:0-42297 GCA_004365215.1 Cuniculus paca
AGCATGTGTCAGTACTAGACCCATGGAAGGGTGATCAGTAATGATTGAAATAGTGTCAGCTTCATCAGTGTACAACAGTATGGGTCCTGGCATCTCTGGCCTCTGAGTTTACTACTTTGTAGTCTTATTGTGTGAACTTCTTGGAGAGATATTAAAGAGACATCTGTCTTTGAACCGAGAAGGGGCTGACAGTCCAAAGAATGACTCTGACAAGTCCAGCTTGGCGAGTAAATGAGTTTATTAGGGGCTTCTTACAGATAAGTGGATGACTAGCACTATTAAAGTCACCAATCCCCCTGTGTTACATTATTGGTTTTATAGGGCTCCAATTTAAACAGCAAAAGCAAGATCAAAAATAAGCAGGGTCCTTGGGGAAAGTTTTGTGTACTTCGCTCGCATTCCATCTTTATCAGGAAACTGCCAGTCTAGCAAGTACTATCTAGTTGCAGTAGATCCTTGTGCTGCAGTCTGTCTGGCACACAGCCAAGGCAGCGCAAGGAGACCCACTGGACAGCTTGATGAGGGGAGAGAATCACAAGATGGAGTTACTTTGACTAGGGTTTGGAAGATAGTTCTCCTTGTAGCTCTAGAAATAGCTTAATCACTCTAGAAGAATGAACCTTGCTAAATATTGTAAAATTCTTGCAGATTTTGATGGTTGCCTGGCTATATTCTTGCAATGAAGAAAGGTTCTTCACATCTAAAGTTCTCCAAAACAAATATGTCACCATCATCTCACTCTCCTGCTCCATCATCTCTTACTTCCAATATGAGGTCTAGGTCACTTTCACCTTTAATTGGATCTGGGATTCTATCTTTGCATTCTGAAGAACAGTGGTGTGAGGAAGTCAAGTGTACAAGCAAAAACAGTGTGCTTTTGGACTGTCAAGACCAGAAAGGTATTGCTTTTTAACCTAATAGTTTGTCTGACCACATATGCTTAGGTAGAAATGGAAAATATTAAGCTTATATTTTTGGTCCTAATGTAACATCCATCCTGATACTAACTAGAAATGATGTTGTTAATTGAAAGAAATTATGTAAGAACAGTGAGAAGACTGAGGCTTTTGGGTAAGGGTGAAGATGTCTGAACCAATTAGGGGAAGGGAGTTTCCAGAAAGACAATCTATTTCCTCTGGAAGTTATAAGATCTTATGCAAATACTTCTTCATAAACTAGATTAATAATTTCTATATCAAGGTTTATATAAAAATAAAAAATTTTAAATGTCTAACATTTAGCACAAAGCTTTTGATTCAGCTAAATGTATACAATAACATTATTATGAAATACTGTAAAGTAAAACATTAGTAAGGTTTGCGATTAGAACTAGGTAACTTTTTATATTTGTGTGGATGAACCTTTTTATTGTACAGTATCAAAATGATTTTTTTATATTCATGTCTCCCTCTACTGATAATTATCTCTTTCTGTAATTTCAGCACCTGATTCACATGTAGGAATCCGATATATTACAGAAGCCCTCGTTAAAAAACTCACTAAACAGGACAATTTGGCCTTGGTAAAATCGCTGAACCTTTCACTTTCTAAAGATGGTGGCAAGAAATTCAGGGTAGGTTTCCAACAATTTCTGAGTATGCACATTAATTTTAATTTTCTTGTGCTTTAAAAATACCAAAAAAAAAATAGAGGAGAAAAGGCTTTGCTCTTATTCTATGTTAACTAATTTGTAGTAGATTTTTTATTATTTCCAGTGAAAGAATATCTCCAAATTCATAATTCCCTATTAGTCAATATTCTATATGTTATTGATTATCTCTAGAAAAGAGATTGATAAACCACAGATTAAAGGTAAGATTGGTTTATAACTAAAACTTTTTTGGAGCATAGCCATATTTATTTATTTATTGTCTGTGACCGTTTGTGTACTATAGTAGAAGAGCTGACTAATTGTTACAGAGACTATATGGTTCACAAAGCCAAAAATATTTATTATCTGGCTTCTGCATAGAAAGTTTGCTATCCTTGTCTAGAGTGTTCGTTACTTTCTTCATAACTATACAACATGGATATACTGTAATAGCTTCATTTTTTAATTGAAAAAAAATAAAACAGATTCTACCACATTATTCACAAAGATTAATTGTAGGAATGGGAAGAGCTAAATAAAAATAGAACAAGAGAACTAACCAACAGAAAATGCTATAAAAGTATTAGGAAAGAATATAGAGAGAGGGTGGGGGGGAGCAAAAAAATATATATATATAGAATATTTTTTAAATGTTAGAGTAGGGAAAGCTGTCCTAGGCAAGCACTAACCCCTAGTACCACAAGGAAAAATACTGATAGAATTAGCTTACATAAACTTTTAAAAGTTGTGTTTAATGAAAGACATCTTTTTAAAAGTTAAAAGTAAGAACTGGCAAGTAATATTTATAACATCCGTAAAAATATTCACATAATATAAAGGTTTCCTACAATTCAGTAATAGGAGAGCAAGAACACAATGGAAATGTGCAATAGACATGAATATGCATGTTGTGTTTGACTCTATTCTGTTTTGTTTTGCTTTGCTTTGTTTTGTTTTGTTCTGTTCTGTTGTATTCTCTTTAAAATAAAAAAGACATGAATATGCAGCTCAAAAAGTACTGTAAATGATCAGTATTAACATGAAAATGTGTTCAATTCATTAATATCAAAGAAATGTGAAATAAAACAGTTTAAGAATAATTTTCATCTCGTGCATCTAATGGACAAGATTTAAGATGATCATTTCAGTGGTCAAAAAGGCATGGGAAATGGGCAGTCTCATGTTCTTGTGAACATGTAAAGTGATACAGCACTTTAGGTAGGTGGTTCTGTTTATCAGAATTTTAAATGTGCTTATTCTTTAATCTAGTAATTAAGTTTATGCTCACTGAATTTATATCACTGACCCAGAAATTCTATTCCTTGATGTCTGTCCTACAGATAGTATTTGTATATGTATACAAAAGTCTCACTATGGTATTTTTATTAAGCATTATTTAAGTAGAAAAACTGGGATTAATTAAATGTCTGTCAATAAGAGATTGACTATAGTACAACATACCACGAAATGCTATGATTTTTTAAACGTGATTTAGAGCTCAGTGTATTAAGATAGAAAAATGTCCACAGTTGTTTCAGAGAAAATAAAACAAATGTTAAAGCATTTTACTTAGCATGTCTCAAAATATTTTTAAAAATTGTTTATATATGATGAAATTGAACAGAAACAGCTGAATACTATACACACCTCTTCACAACGAGCAGTGTAATTTTGCAGAGCGGTGTTTGGGAAGAGAAAGTGGAAACTTGAGTGTTTTCTTTTTGTTTGACATTTTTGCTGGCATATGTTCAGGCCTTGTATAATTAAAAGAAAACAAGGAAACATGCTGATGTTTTAAAAGTTGCAAAAAGGAAATGTCAAATTAATAAATACTTAACTGTGTGGTATTATATGCCAGGCTTGTGTCAGACTGTGGAGGTAGATAAAAAAGTAAGTTTAGCTTCCAGTCTCCGGGCATTTGGGGCTTGATGAGAAGAATACCGAGGACTAAGAGGAGAAACTGGGAGAACCAGAGAGCGTGCATAGGCAAGGCCAATCCTGTGAAAAAGCCTGGAGGAGCTCTCAGATCAGATGGTCCCAAAGCATAATGAGAGAAGGATAAAGAGGAGGAAAATTCAGGCATAAATAGATGATAAAAGAATGTCACGGGATAGTCAAATAAAACAGAATTGGAAATAAGTGAATTTGGCAGTTAAAACAAGTATTTCTTGTTCCTCAAACTCACCAAATTCATTCTGTTAGGACCCCTGTATTTTTTTCCCTCAGCTTGGTATTATCTGTCCTCAGATGTTCACCCGACTGGCTTCTTGTTATGAAGATAATCATAATTAGCCAGCCTGTCTTCATTCAGTCAAGAAATATTTATTTAGCATCCCTGTGTCCCAAGCAGTAGTGCTGCAGCAGTGTACACAACAGATACAATCTGCTTTGTATTCTATCACAAGATGTTGTCTTTATTTTCTTGTTAATTCTATTTACTGTCTGAATTTTTTTTTGCCTGTTTGCTTATTGTCTGTCTCTGCAAACGAGAACAAAAATCTTGCTTTCCTTATTTACCACTATATTTTCTATACCTCGTACAGCTCCTGACACATAATCCATGTTGATAAGTATTTGTGGAATGGATAAATGAATGATAACTTTGGAGAGAATTATTTGAATACATTGATGTGGTAGAAGGTATATTGATTTTACAGAAGAGGGAGAAGCACAGAAAAGTTGAGGTAGAGGAAATGATAGTGGGAGAAATCTTGTTAAATAGTTTGAGCTGCTTAGTATGTAGAAAATGTTATTGTCTACTGTGAAATAAGGTTTGGTGACTTGATAAGAGTTGTTCCTTGTAGTCAAGGAGAGCTGCACTAGGATTGTGTTAGAAAGCAGTAAAGGTTTATTATTCTTGGATGGCTGATCACAAAAGCCCATGATGTACATACTTACATGTTGTGCTTGTATGTCAAGGTATCTGTTGTGTAAAATGTTCACTCATTTGTTTCCGAGTAGTATATTGAGAATTTGGAAAAATGTATTAAGCTTGAAGTGCTGAATCTCAGCTGTAATCTAATAGAAAAGATTGAGAAGGTGGACAAGCTGTTAAAATTACGAGAACTCAACTTATCATACAACAAAATCAGGTGAGTAATACTTCTTTAGGGAGCGCTGCAGGGTCTCTTTTGTTAGAGAGGTTATCTAGTGCTATCCCTATTGTAAAGAAGTCTTTTGAAAAGCACGTTTTGATCCTTATCCATTGATAGACTAGCCCTTCACATGTGATAACTATCTATATGTTTTGGCATTACTTATAAACAATAATACTTTTTATCTAGCTTACTGAAGATTCAGTTATATTTTTTTGAGTACCAAGTTTTATCTTAATTCTATTTTTAGTAGGAAGTTTTCCCAAATGTCTTAAGACTCATTGCTTTATTGTGTAAAGAACATTGATGTGAAGCAGAATGTTTTAACCCTGCCATTTTGATCTTAATGATATTCCAACTCATTTGATGTTTATTAACATTCTTTTCTCATTTCTACAAGAAATATGCTGCCTTAGTCTTGTTTCAGATTTATTATAGACAAAATGATGACAAGTCAGATCTTGAAAATCTTTTTGTTTTGTTTTTGTCTTTTTGGAATTAGAGTTTAAACCCTGGCCTCCTGTATGCTAAGCATGCAGCTACTTTGAACATGCAATACCTTTGAGCTACTCCCGCTCTGGCCGATCTTACAAATATTACATAATGTATATGCTTCCCCTGAAGTCACTTGATAAATATGATGGCCAACAAATCAAAGCCAAACAACTAGCAGTTGCAGAAGATCCAATAAGACAAAAATGAAATAGAAATGAAATGTAATTTATCAAAGTCATATTATAAAATTGGTATAAAAAAGAATTGATCCTGATGAAAATAATTTCAGTAATATAAAAATGAAAGCAGAGAAACTTAGAAATTTTTCCCTGTATAGAAAATTGATCAAGAAATTAACAATTAAATTGCTAATAACTTCAAAAAATTTTTATCCCTCTAAATTTATCAATATGAGTAATATATTAATTGAAATATTCTGATTAAAATACTTGTACTGATAAGCACAGTATGATTTGAAGGCCCTCCATATGCTGCTAGGACAGTTAATCTTTCTGAGATAATCTCAGTAGGACTGTAGGACATAGCACAGCATGTGCTGTTGAGTTTTCTAGTTTCCCTTGGCTGTCTGCTAGTACCTTTCACAGTAACAGGAAGATTGCTGCAGACAACTCATCTATGTTACGGGGTCATACACGCTGATAATAAGATTGTTGGGATTACTGGGCTTAGTGCTAAAGGGTTGCTAAAATTTACCTTTTCTGGTAAATTTGTGTTTAGCTGCTTTATTCTCATTTATGAGAAGGGTAGATAATATGGAAGTTGTGAAAACTAACCTTACATGGAACCGTGGCTGTGCAAATGAGAATGGAAGGACTTCATCACTGTATTTCATTAAGTTTGACTTTTGACCTTTGATTTCCAGCAAAATCGAAGGCATAGAGAATCTCTGTAATCTGCAAAAACTAAACCTTGCAGGAAATGAAATTGAGCATATTCCTTTATGGCTAGGGAAGAAATTGAAATCCTTGCGACTTCTCAATCTAAAAGGCAACAAAATATCATCGGTAAGTTACTCAAAATAGCAAGGATTTGTTTTTCAAATTTTAGGGTCTGTTGCTTGAAAAACCTAAGTTTTTTTTTTAAATGAGATTTCTTGTTAGTCTCTTGACCAAAGACCAAATTCCGATAAAACTCGGGATTTTCTATAGTAATTAAATACAGGCAGTTCTCATATTGATAGATTACATAATAACTAAGAGTTGATCTCTTAGCGTTTTCACATTTATTGTTTTAGAGTCCTTATTACCATTTTGTAAGTAAAGCCTCAGAGAGGTCAAGTCTTTTGTACAAAGCCACAACTTGTGCCAGAATCTGTATTACTGAGTGGATAGTAGAGTTCTTTTTCCAGACAAAATTACTGTACAGTAAAGTTCTCAGACTTTTGAATTAATCTTGCTAATAGCACTAGGTATTAAAGGAAGTTGGTCACTAGCTTTTTATAGTAGAGCAATAACATAATTGGTTAATGATACGTATTTTTCTCTGAAGTCTAATTTATAATTTTTCCTGATATTTATTTATAGTTAGCTGTTTAGTAATAATTTTCTAAGTAAACACATTTGTTTAAATATGTATTAAAATTGGAAAAATCATGCTATAATTTAATGAACATTAGTCATGGAATAGAAAATTAGAGATGTAACTTCAAATATGGGCCTAGACTTGCCTTCTTTGACTTTTTTTTTTGTGGCACTGGAAATAGATCTCGTGACCTCGTGCTTGCCAGGCAGGCGCTTATGCCACTGAGCTAAATCCCTGGCCCTTTCTTTGACTTTAATCTCTGTAAAACTCACTTTTTAAATTGAAGTACAGCAAATAATTTGTTTACTTTCTCCTTTGCCAGGAATATTATAAGGCTCAGATTAAATGAGATGTATGAAAATAACTTTCAAAACTTTAAAACACTATATAAATCTAAGGCTATATTTTTTAAACTTCAACTCATGGACCCAATAATAAGCAATATTTATTTAATGTTGTATTATAAACAGGGTCTATACTTTTTGTTTCATAAAGTTTTGACAAGAGGCTCTATTCTTTCACCATGAGAGCCCCTGAGCCTCAGCACCCAAGCCCCATGTCATGTACAGAATCACCTTGGAGTGCTTGAAGCTTATGGGCTTTGTGAGAAGAAATAGCTTTGAACCTTAAATTTGCCACAGATATTCCTCAAAGTTGTAATTGATCCTTAGTAGTTGATCTTTAAGTAGTGCTCAGTGTCAGCAGAGCAACAGAAAAATCATTCAAGAAATATTTATTTATTTATTTATGATGTTCTCATCCCAGTTTATATTTGACATTAGCATCATTAAGACTGATGGATATTTACTTGGGAGAAAAGGATTACATTTTGTATTAACTATTTGGAGTAGTGCTTCTCAACTTTTTAAAATCCTTTTTTGAACAAACATAAGACTCTTAATTTTAAAATGTATCTACATGTCCTTGTGTCTGTTGACCATCATTTATAACACGTTTATCTGAAGATTTACTGAAATCTTTTATAATTTTTTAGTTCTCAATTTGTGCCATCAATATGAGAAGACAATAGATTTAGAGGGACAAAGGCTTGAATTCAAATCCTGTTTCATTTTACTTAGAGGCTCTGAACTTAGACATGCCACCTACCCTCTTTGAACCTCAGTTTCTTAACTATAAAATTAAAATGATATTTTTACTAAAGGTGGTTGTGAGGAGTCACAAATCAAATGGTATTTAAAATGTTTAATATTAGGGCCAGAGATTTAGCTCAGTGGTGTAAGTACCTGCCTGGCAAGTGTGAGGTTATGCGTTCAATCCCCGGTGCAGAAAAAAAAAAAAGCTTAATATTGTCCTGATATGCTGAATACTCATTTGTTCCCTTTCTGTTCCTCCCTCATATCACTACTTTTGAGTAATGGTTTTCATGAATGGTTTCTTGCCATGTTTAGAGCAATTTTCTTGAGTTAGTCCTTCCTTTAGGTAGTTTATGATTTTAAGGTGAATTATACCAGTATTACTGTCATATCATTTCAGCTCCAGGATGTAAGCAAGTTGAAACCACTTCAAGATTTGACTTCCCTGATCCTACTTGAAAATCCAATTGTGACTCTTCCTCATTACCTCCAGTTTATCATTTTCCACCTCCGCTCACTGGAAAGTTTGGAAGGTCAGCCAGTAACTACTCAGGATCGACAGGAAGCTTTTGAGAGATTCAGTTTAGGTAAGATGACACTTTAAAAACTTTCAAGGAAAATGGTACTTTAAATCAATTAATGAGTTAAATATTTACTAAATATACTATGCACCAAGTACTGTAGATGGCACTAAGGAAATAGTAGGAAGCAAGACATACGGTGCTGGCCTTCATGCACCTTATGTTTTTGTGGCGAAGACAGACGAAAAGCAAGTAAACCAAGGTGAAGCCATAAAGGAGAGCACTCTTTGTGGTGTAGTGTAAAAGAATGGCTCTCTCAGTAAGTGACATTTAAGTTGAAGGCAGAAAGAAGAAAGGGTTAGCCCTGGGGAGAATGGCATTGAGGAAAAGGCAGCAACATTTTAAGGTTATAAAGACCCTGCTGAGTTCAAGGAGCTGAAAGATCAGTATGACCAAAGGAAAGCACAACAATAATATTGGAGATAGGGAGTTTTGAAATGGAACAGGGTTTTGGGGTTTGGATTTTATTCCAGGTACTGTGTAAAGCTGTGATGCCATTTATAAATTAAGGGGACCATTTTTGATGTAGAGTGGACAGTGACTGGGACCAGCACAAAGTGGTGATGAAGGGACCTTTTGGAGACCTTTTTAGTAATCCAGGTTGGAAATTTTAGATGCGGAAATGAAAACTAGGTGGATAAAGTTCAAAGATACAATCAGCAGCACTTTCTAAAGAATTGAACAATTTTAGATGATATAATTTATAAAAATGGGAGAGTTCAGGGTTGTTTTATTTTTGAGACAGGACCTTGCCATGTAGTTTAAGCTGGCCTTGAACTTTACTATACTTCCCCTACCTTCACATCTAGAGTGCTGGGATAACAGGTGTATACCACCATACCCATGAGTTCAATGGTTTTTTTGAAGGGGAACATTACTGAGTTTGAACATGTGAGACAACCAAGTAGAGAAAAATGTGAGTCTGGTGTTCAGTGAGATCTGGACTAGAGATACAGGTTCAGCATCCCTAATCTGAAAATCTAAAATTCAGAAATGCTCCACACAATCCCTTGGGAGTCAGTTTGCTCAATCAGGAAGGGATTGGGAAGAGGAAGATGGGCAGCCTGCTAAGAAGACGGAAATAGGCCAGCAAGGTAGAGTAAAACCAGGAAATAATTAGTTATGAAAATGCAGAGACTGGACACTTCTATAGGTAAACAGATACACCTTGAGAACATACTCATTAGTGAAATAAATAAATTTTAGATGTGGAAACATCGTATTGTTTCATTAGTGTGACAAGCTGAAAGAAAAACCTTATGTGTATGTGTATGTGTATGTGTATGTGTATGTGTATGTGTGTATATATAAAAAAATAGTTAAGATCGTTATACTTCTGATTTCTCTGAGTTCACTGAAGAGAAGGATTTGTACTGGTATTGTTCGGACAGTTGTAGGCAGATGTCTTGTGCTCTGGGTGAATGATTTGGGGATGACAATGCATAATATATGTACCATTGTTACCCCCTGACTGACGTGTTTTAAAATTTTGTTGTAATTTTTTTCTTCTTCTTTTTCTTTCTTTTTATCTATGAATAAAATGAATTTGGAAAAACAAATGCAGAGAGGAAGTGGTCAATCATTCTGAATGTTGCTGAAATGAAAAGGAAGGTGCTCCCAGAAAACTATTTTAGACTGGCTCCTTGTGATGATCTTGATGGGGAACAGTTAAGGAGAGGTAGAGATAAATGCTAGATCCTAGTGGATTGGAGATGACAGAGAGACATTTAGCTGAAGATTTGAAATTTCCTCCCACAATTTCTTTCCTTTGATACTTAATAAATAAGTTAAAAAAATTTAAAGGTTTAAAAAAAAATTCACCAATAGTTCTCAGAAGAGGAAATGGCCAGAACAAAGTGCAGTTAACCTCAAAGTCAATACTGAAAGAAACAAACAACCAGTATATCCAGGAGCCATGGGACTGGGAGGACAAATCATGCCTCAGTGCTCTTGTATGAAAATACAAGAGAATGAGATTATAGAAAAATAGAGATCATCCCTTGGCAGGAGGAACACTTTCTGTATCAGAAAGAAGAGATCTGTGTTATGTTATGAGGTATAGGTAATTTTATTGCTGGTGTTGGGAAAATTGGAATTCCAACTGAGGTCTGTTTTTTCACTGTAGTCATCAGCTGAGAAAGAGACTACATTGAGTATAAGGAGGTTTGAGGAAGAAGCAGAATATTGGAAACAGCTACTTTTAGAGTGTTGGGTAATAAGCCTTTATGCTCAACCATTTAAATTGACTTAGTCCATTTTTGACTATTAAAAATAATTTCATATGATTTGATCCAACACTTGAGAAACATAGTAAATTATTATTAACTTGGAATCCCCAAAACTGCATTTTTCATTGTGAAGTTTATGTTTTGGAGTCATTAAAAATATAAATCATGCATAGAAAGTTATCATGTAAATACACTGTTGTGGGAAATATGTAAAGTACACATTCATCAGTGCATTGAGATATTAATTAGGAGCGTTTAATATGCTGGGTTCATAGGATCCAGTGGTGAGACAGATTGATGCAGTTTCTGCTTTCATGAAGCTTTAATGAGGAAAGCAGCCAACCAGGTTATTTGATCACATTTTACAACTTTCTGTGTGACAAGGGCCAGAGCACAAGTTCTCAGTGACAAGGTAGATCTCTATGAAGGATCTAACCTGTGGAAAACATTGGGTTGGGACAGGCTTCTCAAAATGCTTTTTAAAGTTTAAGACCTAAACCAGGCATGGTGGTGCATGCCTGTAATCCCAGCACTAGGGAGGCTTAAGCAAAAGGATTGCCATGAAATCAAGGCCAGCCTGAATTACATAATGAGACTGTATCTCAAAAACAAAGCAAAAGTTTGTAGCTTAAGACCTAGAGAATGCAAAATAGGTCCTTAGGAGGTAGATGACAGCAGTTCCAAGGAAAGGTTAGATAAAAGCCTGCAAATCCAAAGAACCTGAATCATTTTGGCAAAGTCACAGGGAGGTATGTATAGATGAGGAGCCTGCCAGTTCTTTGTATAAGCCCTTGACATACAATTACTAAAATCAAATACAATGTTGCATTTTTATAGGGAATTGGAAAAACTCTTTATCAGCACACTAAATACAAAGAAGTATTATCTTTTAAAAATGTCATCCAAATAATACTTTCAAGTAGGAAATGCAATGATAAACTATTACATTTTATCAACAGAAGAGGTAGAAAGACTGGAAAGAGACCTGGAAAAGAAGATGTTAGAAACTGAAGAGCTTAAGAACAAACAGAAAAGGTTCCTTGAGGAAATTAAAAATCAAGATAAACTAAACAAATCATTAAAAGAAGAAGCTATGTTACAGAAACAGAGCTGTGAGGAGCTAGAAAATGACCTAAACACAAAAAATGAATTGGTAAGTCTGTGTTTTATCTGTGTTTGGCTATGTTCTCTTAAGAGAGTTCTTTGCCCTTAGGTCTAAAAATACCTGAGCATAGTATGGGGAAGATGTGATTTAACAGAAATACATGCAAAATGTTTCATGAATTGTAGTTGACTATGCACTGTATGATATGGGTTGCCCTGAAGACCACTTTCTGGAGTTGCATTTTGTGAAGTATGCTATCCTGTATATCTAGATAGTCTTTGATACAACCTCACACTTCCCTAGATATTTGTATTTTTTTTCTCTCACCTATCCTAGACCCCTTTGCTTTCTGCTCCATCTTTTCTCTCTGCCTCTCCCCTGTCCCACTGGTGTTTGTATTTTTTTAAATACCAACATTGTGGGTAGCACTGTACATTGGCAAAAACTTTTAAAAGATGATTTGCCAAAATTAACTCCATTTTAAACAGATACACCATGTGTCTCAGAGATTCCATTGCGAAAACTATATTCTGTATAAATGGTAGCATGAAAGTATATATTATGTATCTTAAGTTTGTATATGTATATGTGAGTACATACATATATACATGGATAAACTTTATGTACATACAAGAATATTCACTACAATATTAACGAGAATGGAAAAATCACTAAAATGTCTTGTCAATGGATATCCATGTGGTCGAACAGAATATATGATATGGAAAGATGTCTCACGCATTTTATTATGTGAACAAAAGCAAGTCTCAAAACAGTAAATCAGGTGTGATCCTATACTTAAAAATGCATGACATCATACTTAGGGAAAAGGCAGAGTCTGTACCAAATTCTTGAAGTAGTCATTTCTAAGTAGTAATTATAGAACACTTTCAAACTGACCTTTATGCAAATCTGTGATGTCTGAACTTTATGTAATTGGTTTTGTTGGTAAAATAGAAAAGATATTAAAACAGAGAAAGATTTGGGCAAACTAGACAGTGTAATTTGAGAAAGTAACCAACTGGGAGGCTTCAGAGGTTTCAAGACCATGTTATGTGAGGAATGGCTAAAGGATCAGGGGTGTCCAGGCCAGAAAAGGAGACACCATGGGCTACGACACCTTCTCTCAGATATTCAGTGAACTTTTAATAGAAGAGGAATTAAAGTTATATACTAAAGCGCATGAAATAAAATTATGACTTAGTGAATGGAATCATCAGAAAACAGTGGTTATTTAGTAATAAAAAATTGCTAACTAAAACAAAATGTGATACTTAGAGTATATATGTTTGCTTTCACTGAAACAGGCAGAGCTGATCATATTCTTAAGGTTTAGGGAAAAGATGAAGAATGCTAGATAGGAAGACAGACTAAAAGATCCTATAAAATCCCTTTTTAACCCAGTCTGATTTTGTAAAATTATTAGACTATTTTCTCTAAAGGAAAAAAAATAACCATTGGTATCCACCTTTTAAAATAATTCCTCATTCTGATGATGGATCATTTAGAGAATTATATTTACCAAGTGCATAATAAAATCCTAGATATGTTTATCCCTTTTGCATCTCCCTTTCAAGATTGCCATTTTGGCCTAATTACTCAATTTGTTAGCAAGAAAAAATTCTGCCTAATCACTTTTTTTTTTTTTAAGACAGAGAAGGAATGTTCCTTTTTCTGTGTGGGACAGGAAGTTGTAAGTTGAAATACAAATTCTCATCTACCTCTTTCTTGAACTTCACTTTTCCTGAGAAAAGGGGACATGATGGAAAGCTAGGACAGCTTCACCAGCTCTGTTATTCAAAATTTCAGAGCATTTGTGGGTTCCTTCATTTGCCTTTTATTTGAACGTAGTTTTATGATTATCTCAGCTGTGTACCTTCAGATCAGTGTCAGTTATTTAAAATTATGTATGCTTCAGTTATTCTCCGGTCCATAATAAAGCAGAGTGGACTGATGAGTAATGAAGCCAGTAGAGAATTGCATGGCAAGCACTTTTATTTAAACAGTGGATTCTTCTTGATATCATGTAGTATTTATGTTTAAAATACAAAAATGGAAAACTGCTATGGTATCATGTGATGTTTGTGAACAGTTAATAAATTTTCCTGAGTTATAGTTTGTTTTTAGAACATAGAGCCCATCTTTTATTACTAAGATAAAATATAACTTATATATGCTGACTTTCTTGTGCATGTTAGTCAATGCATTGAAAATCTTGTCACTATCTTCATATTATGGCTTATTATATCTGGCTAGTTTTCTCTTTTGCTTACTTCTAATGTTGTTGATGTGTTTATGCTATGAATAAATGTTTTGTAAATTATTAACAATTTTACTCTTTTTTACTGTGACTATTTTTGTTAGAAGTCAGACTGTGCTCTTCTTTGTCATTATTATTGGTACCATTAATGATTTAAAACCACTTGTGTACATAAAGTATATTTACTTTAAATTCAGAAAACACAAAAGTATACAATAGAAACAGAGATCTACTCTTTGCCTACCCCATTTCTCCAGATGTTGATATATAATTATTTTTCCATATTTATGCAGTATATATGTAATTAAGTACAATATGCCCTTGAATATTTTTGTGATTTTTTAAAAAAAAGAAATCTTATCATATATATTATTAGGCTGCTTCTTATCTTTCACAAAACATTACACATGGATAGCTCTTCAAGTTAAAAAATATATATAAATCTCCTGCATTCTTTTTAAAGTCTGTATTATGTTCCATTAAATGAATCTTACATAACTTAGTTAGGCTTCTCTTACTGGTAGATATTTAGGTCACTTTTTTGTTATTAAAGATAGTACTACAAAGAAACTCTTTGTATGTATGTGTGCATGTCTGTGTATACCTTATGTGCTTATACTAGTATTTCTTTATTTTGGGGGTTTTTTGAGACAGGGTCTTGCTATGTAGTTCAGGCTGATTTTAAACTCACTGTGTAGCACAGGTTGGCTTCAAACTCGTGACAATCCTTCTGCCTCAATCCTTCTGGGATTGTAAGTGTTCGCTACCACACCTGGCTCTTAGTATTTTTTTAATGTAAGTCCTTGCAAGTAGAATTACTGCGTGATTTTTAAAAAAAAAATTTTAATAAATTCAAATCCCACTTCAGGGCCAGGGATATAGCTCAGCAGCACAGTGCCTGCTGGCAAGCGTGAGGTCATGAGTTTGATCCCTGGTACCAAAGAAAAAAAAAAACCACGAAAAATCCCACTTCAGAAAGCTTAGACCAATTTATACTGTATGCTAGCAAATTGAAAAGTCCAATTTCCAATCAGACTATTATTTGTATTTTTAATTTATAAATATAGAAAGATGAAATCTTGTTATTGTTTTAATTTTATATTTCTATAATGTTTGGAGAGTTGAGTATTGTGTCTACATTATTGCTTATTTTGAGTTTTTTTGGAAAAAATTGTGTTTCATAATCATTTAAAAAGTTAACGATGCACAACAATACTAAGTAATTATATAGCTAACAACAACTTCATATTTTGTATTTCTTCTTTAAAATGGCAGCTTATATTGTTTTGCTCATTCTTCTTTTATTCCAATGGACTGTTATATGTTAAAATAAAAAAAAGAATTCTGGTCCTACATAAAGACTTTACATTTTAAAATTATTTTCCATTTTCTTTTGTAGAATGTCTAATAAAAGTCTCATCTACAATTGTATGAAGTTTTCAATTTTTATAAGTTCATTGCTCATGCATTAGATTACTTCCTTTGTAAAAGAAAAGAGCACTGAAATTAGTTTTCTGGTTGGCATTTAAACCATAGTAGACCCCTTACTCAACTGCCAATCAATATTAACTGAACTTAGTCCTAATTTTTTGCAAGTTATTTAATTTTTGTACTTCAGTGTCCTTGTTTTTCAAATGAGGATGATTTACTTGTACTGCTAGCCTCTTAGATTTGTGCGATTTAATGAAGTTATGAATGTGAAAATAATTTGAAATAAATCAAGCAAAGTAATGAAAGATGGTAAATTTATAATTCCTAGAGTGATGATAAAATGTGTTCATGTAAGAATAATGCAAGTACTACTAACCACATCTTCCTCTGGTAAGTTGTCAGTAAAGAGAAACTATATTACGTCTTAATTTTTTAGAGTTCTCCATGTGACAGTATCTGTTTGCTTCTTCCTTCTTTTAGCTCTTGTCTTGGTTTTTTTGCAGGCTATGTTCTGCTGATTTTTTATTCTTCCTTGAAGGTAGTTCTTTTAGGGTGAACTGCATAATGCTTTTTCATGGTTTGCATGATAACTTGCATTAATATACTTGTTTACATTTTAAGTTTTGAAGCTGGCTTGCCTTGTTGGGAAATGTGCTTGTATGTATATGTATTTTTTTTTATAATGGATGTGTACATTGGAGAATGAATTTGAATGTGGGAGAAATAATTTACATTATTTTTCCTAGTAGTAAATATGTTAACTGCAGTCATCTCTTGATTATCCACAGCTAATGCTGCAACCAGCCTAATTTCTATTTTCTTTAAGTTCTGTTTTGCTCTTATTTGTGTATTTTTTCAACAGAAATTTGAGTGGTTACTATATGTTAAGCCTAGGGCTATAAAAAACACAAAAGTGCTTTGAAATTCCTCTTTATTATGTAGTACAGTATAATATAGTATACTGTATATTATAGAAGCTCGTCTGTTTGCTGTTGGGACAGAAACCCAAGATTAGTTGGTGTTGTTGACTGTGAGTTGCCTCCTTGAGACATGGGGCTTATGAACACTCCATGAAAATACCAGTGTGAGCAGTGTGTTAAAACACCCTGCAACAGGACAGCATATGCAGCTTGGGATGGTGGGCTGAGTGTTAGAAATCAGGCAACTTGGTATTAAATACTGTTTCTTCTGCTACCAGTTGTACAATGGGGAAAGTCATTTAATCTCTCCGTGCAGCTTTAGCCATCTCTTAGTATAGTGAAGATTCGGTGAGACAGCTTGTGTACAGCATGCTTTGCAGCATCTGATATACAATGAGTACTTGGGCCAGTTTGATGGATCATCAGGAGGTGACTGTAAGCTACATCATGCACGACTGTGGTTTCTTAGTCTTTTAAAATGTTCATGTTTGTTTATCCTCTTCAGCTTGTATTTTTATATTAATGAACTGTTTCTGCGTGGTTTTTTGTCTGATCTCTATTGTCAGACACCAATAAAATAGAAAAAGGATAAAAGTCACTTAGTGGACCTTTGAAATGAACTCAAAGGATTGTGTTAGTAGAAAGGGGGCAAGTACTGGTAGGTAGTTAATAAAATAGTGAGCTTCTGCTATTAGTCTAAATGTAATTTTTGACAAGTTAGTTCATCAACTTGAAACTTAATTTCTTTATTTATAGATTCAGATAATTAGATGATTTATATATCCTCTTTCCAACTTGAAAATATTTTGAGTCACTGTTATAATTATAGTGGAATTACTTTCTTAAAATTTTCATGTTTTATATTTGGCTCTGATTGAGCTTGTTTACATTCTTTACACTCTATTACAAAAATGATGTTTTGAATACTTAAAATTAAGATACCACTAAATTACAAATTACTACAGCAACAGAACAGTTCAGAGCAATCACTTCTCTATAGTTCCTATTAAATATCATTCCCCTATGAATTGGAGCTGTCATTAAAACTAAAGAGTAAGCTAAATGAATGAGGGCTAATTATTGGGAAATCAGAAAGCGCAGGTACTTAAAGGAGTTACTTACAAATAATTGATACAGAGTCATCTTCATGTTTACATGAAACAAATTTAATTGACTTTTTAAATCTTTATTCATAGTATTCTGAAATAGTATGTAAACTTCAAAGGTCTTTTAATGTGATCTCTTCTGAAATAATCCATATTTCTTTTTTATAATATAGAATTAAGGTAAAATATTCTGAATGTGGTGCTATTTGCTATAGTTTTAAAAAAATATCGTTGTGATGAAAACTTGCCACATCATTGCAACTTTTCACTAACTTACTGATCCTGTATTGTTGCTTCATCAAATTGGGCCAATAGCTAAAACGGAAGAACATGGAACTAACACGAGCGTGTCAGAAGCAGTATGAGTTGGAACAGGAACTGGCCTTTTATAAAATTGATGCTAAATTTGAGCCACTAAATTATTATCCTTCAGAGGTAAGGATGTTGTTCGTTTGTTTTGTTTTTGTTTTTAATAATCTAAAATTAAAAGCCTTCCTGAGATGGAATGGAGCATGGCAGGTGGTGGGAATATTTAAGGAATATTATTGCTCATGACTCTAGTTTCTTATTATGAGGGTGTCAGTAGAGTAAACTGTACTTTGTTGGAGTCTGTGATTTATTTGGCTGAGTTAGAACAATTTCCTAAAAAAGTAAAAGCGCTGATAGCTATATCTATTACCAAAAGCTGCCATCTTAACCCTCAGTTACTGCTCTTGAGACTATGGGTTGATCAACTGCCTGAAATCCAAACTTTTGAGAAAGTGCTTCAGTACCATACAGCAGTCATCTCCCCTGCATGGTTAGTTCAATTATTATTGGGTTCAGTATTAAACAACCATTATTGGTACAATGCCATACAAAACAAGGAACTAAGATCCGGTGATTCCAACAATATCATGTGTTATTTAATTGTTTTAGATTCAAAATTAAAATTTTTAAACTGAAATTTTACTCATATCAATAAAGAAGCCAAATTAGACACCTACATTTCTAATTGAGCAACTAAGCAATACTAAAATATCACATATCTGTATGCAGTTCTTTAATGAGTTGATCCATACTGTCACTCTTTGGTAGTAGGAAGAATCTTTTTTGAGACCATTTTTACTTTAAATTCCTTTTTGGTATATTAAGAATAATATAAAATATTGAGCTCCTAGACATGTAAGATTAATATAAATTTAGGCGAGTCTGTGGTACATTTATCATTAATAAAATGAGTAATTTCATTTGACTGTTTGGAAGTTAGGATTAAACTGTTAATTTATTTTACTTTTAGGATGCTGAAATTGATAAAGCCCCTGATGAGAGCCCTTACATTGGCAAATCTAGATACAAGAGAAATATGTTTGCCACAGAGAGTTATATTACCAGTAATGCCCAGGCAGTACAGATCAAGAAGATGGAGCCAGACCAAGAGGAGCAGCTTAGAAACGAGCATGTGACCTTGAGAGCCATTGCACCACTGGACGTACAACTGGAAGACAGAGAAAAAAAAATAAGTGCAGGTTAAACAGTTATTTTAAATTCTTTAAAAATACAAAAAGATTAAATATGTAAGCCAATTTTGTCTCATAATTCTTTTAATTAAGTACACCGATGCTGTTGTTGCATACATGAAAAATCTAAACAAAAGTAATGACTTATTGAGTAGATTATTCTTTGAGGATTCCTGTTATGTTTGAGAATGGGTTTTTGACAGCAACATGGCAACATGTCCAGGGGAATCCAGGAACGTGTTCATCCTGCCAACAAGCGTTGGAACTATTGTATACATTTCAAGGGATAATTAGTAATAATTGAAGCAAGTAAAGAACCGTTTTTATTGAATCTTATATGTGTAGCCAAAACTGGAAGCAGTGCTCTGGATAAGCTGCAGCAGAGCATTTCCTTCAGCTTAGACCTAAGGCTGGCCTCCTGACTCTTCCTTACATGCCCCATACTCTACCACCCCCCGCCCCCAGTCTAATTGGAGGGATCTTACCACCTCCAACAATTCACACAGGGGAAGAAGTCAAGCCAAGAGGCACTTCAGAGATGCTACCAGTGTCATCTCTGAATCAGTCTTCCCACTCAGCTGTGTGGCTAAAGAAGAAAGAAAACAGCAAGTTGAGTTTGTATGTCCCACTCGTCATAGCTTATTGTTAGGCTCTCACCATCAGACGAGCAGTTCATCTTCCTCTAGTAGCTAAACGGAAGACATGAGAGGCCAGTAGAGGCTGATTTGGTAATGGGAAAGAAGGAACTGAGTTCTCTTGGTCTACGTATACTACATGCAAGGATCAGGAGGGAAAAAGCAAAAATAAATCAGACACATATGCAGGGTAGCTTCAGAGGCTCATAGTTTTGAGGGTGAAAGAAAGAAACCTGAAATTTGAGAAAGAAGGTACTTGACTTAACCTCCAGTAATGAATTTTTTGATATTGTGTCCCATCATAAAGCATTTACTTCTAACACAGTGCTGTTTTCGTTTTTGATACCTTGAATCTAGTTGTAACTTAATGACATTTATATTTTCCACTAAATCCTTATTGTCTTAGAGGAGTTCACTAGTATTAGAAATATCAAGTAAAGTCCCTTTTATGATAAGAATTTTATAAATGAAAATATCAATTATAGGTCTGTAGCATATCATGAGGCAGTTTAGCTTTAAAGATTAACTGATAGAGATGAAAACCATCATAAGTAATTACTTGTTAAAATTTCTGTGATCTATAAAAAATTTAATTTGGGGGGAGGTTATTGAAAAGGAGAAATTTGTGTAAATTTCAGAATTCAAGATGTTTCTTGTGTATGTGTGTGACTTAGTCTGGTTTTTAAATTTACAGCACAAACCCAACTGTCAGAACTACATGATGAAATAAAAAAAGCAGAACAAAAAATTTTAAGAGCTACTGAAGAATTTAAACAGCTGGAAGAAGATATACAACGGAAGAAAGTATGTAAAAGCAAAACATCCATGCTAAGATGAAATGAAAAATAAAATATGCTTTTCCTTTATTATTAGCAAACCTTTGCACAATGCCAGTTATCAGGGACCCCTGCTGTGAGTTCCTGATTTCCTGGCTGGAGTTACAGCCTACAGCAGGAAGAAAGAGCATGAGAAAATAGAGATGCAGGCAGGGATCTGGGATGACCAGTTGTTCTTGGGGAACAGAAGGCCATGAGGCACCCAGAACCTTGGTATTTATTCATTACGTCTGAGTCAAAGATAATGAGTAAAGGGCAATGGTATTTCTGGGAATAGCAATGACCACTGTAGTAGGCTAGTAAGAACAAAGCATTCTTGGAAGGACAAGGAGGAGACAGGGGCAGCAAGGAAACTAATTTCCCCAGATGCCTTATCATCTCCAGCAGGTCTTACCTTACCCTGTGAGCACCACAACAGTCATTAGCCCCAGGGCTTCCATCTGTCACCAGAAAAGAGCAGAGAGGTTTTGAGTTCCAATGTGGCTCAAGGGCAGGACAAGAATAAGCTTTGAATGTTCCCTAGATTCAATTTATAATTTGTGGTCCCCAGCACTTTATAACCATATAAAATTATTTTAAATCAGTATTGTCTGATTAATTATGGAATGATACATTTCAGGGTCAAATACCATTCTAGCATTTATCAGCTATATTTATCTTTTTCACGACCATCTCCTATAACACTTTTAAGACATATAGAAATAACTTAAAATTTATGTGAAAGATGTATTCCTACTTTGTTAGGGGAGTGGCTCCTTTACTCAAGGAAGTTGCTTGTGAATATCTCTTATAACTTAATTGAGCACCTTCTACTTATAAGATCCTGGGACCTGGATTAAATACCAGACATTTCTCCTGTAACACCAGCATTGTCAAATACACAAGAAGGCAGCAAGCCAAAAAAAGTTTAAATTAGTATATTCTTGTAAATTACCCATGTGTCATAAAGTAAACAATTCAAACCCGTGACACAGTTGCATGAGGGAAAATTCATTAAGGAAAAAAAAAACTTTCAACAATTTTTAAATGTGTAAGTTATTTATGACTTGTAACAAATCAGCATTTCAAAATTATAATGGTAACTTCATACCATAATTGGTGGAAAAAGAATGTGGAGGATTTAGATTATGGATTCTTTTAAAAGATACAGAGAGAGTTACTTGCAGATTACATAGTAACTAGAAATTGTTAAAGCTTCCTGGAAACTTGCTATATCCCAGTCACAGACTGGGGTTAGTCCTGTGTAGTGTATAGAACAGACATGTGTCCCTCCCTCCTTGCTGGACAGACTTACAGGGGAAATAGACAATAAACTACTTTAAAAAGTAAGAGGAATACAAAGGTAAACAGCATCAGTGCTGCTGGAAAAACAAAAAGTTGAGAGAGACAATAAAGAGATGTAATTTAGATTGTGAAGATGAAGGAGCATCATCACCTCTCTGAGGAGGTAACATTTGGGCTGAGACATAAAAGATGAGAAGGAGCCAGTGAGGCAGAGATGGGAAAACAGTGTTCCAGGCAGAGGTGACTGTGGGTCCAAAAGCTTTCAGACTAAAGATTCCTCTGCAGAATGAGGGAAGGTGTAGTAGAAGATAAAGTCAAAGAGTCACAAAATTAAAAATCATGCCAGCTTTGTAGGCCATTGTAAGGAGTTTGATTTTATTCTGTACACAGTGGGAAATCTTTGAAGGGTTTTAGTAGAATGGCAGATCCTGTTTGTCTTTATATAAGGTCACATTGGCAGCTGCATAAGAGTGAATTGGGTGAGAGAGATGGAGAGAAAAGAGATTTGTGTATTTTTTAGAAAGCTGGTGTTCAGTCTAGGCAAGACATAAAAATGGCTTCCTTGAACCAAGAACATGGAGGTGGCCCTGAAAAGAAAACTGACTGATTCCTGGTCCAATTGGTAGAACTGACCAGGTTTCCATTTGAATTGAAGTAGGAGGTGAGCTGAAGGGAGCTCTTAAGATGGTTGTAATAGTTAAATAAGAATGTTTTATAATTGTGCTGATAAAAGCTTTATATAGACAAATTCACAGATGTAATTTTAGAATAATGCTTCTAAAATATGCTTGAAGAAAAATGGTTATTTTAATTTAGTAAATATAAGCCTACATTGTTTGTTTGTTTGTTTTGGTTTTTTTGGTACTGGGGATTGAACTCAGGAGCTTGTGCTTGCCAGGCAGGCGCTTGTGCCGCTGATCTAAACCCCCAGCCAGCCTATGTTGTTCTTTAAACTTTACATTCTTTTGACTAGCTAACAAATATAAGTTTCAACCTGGTTCTTAACAGTAAAATAAAATCTCAGAGTTTTCTGTATTTTACAATCCTGTACATTGAGATTATTTTCTCAGATAATGCAGAATTTTCAAAAATTTTCTAGATTATAGTATTGTGATTATGGGACTGCATAGTATTTTCATACTTCTTGTACAGACTTTCAAGAAACATTTTTACATTTGTATACATCTCTGCTGAAAACCATAGAAGCAGCAGATACAGTTATTGCTATAGTAGACTTTATTGGTTGACTATCTTCATATTAAACCAATTAGAAAAAATTGGGATAGTAGTAAAATTATCTAAATTACACAGTCTTGGTTCCATAACCTTCTAGTATGACTGAGGGCAAGATAATCAAATGTTCCATGGTTTGGTTTCTCCATCTGTAAAACTGGGATAAGCCGGGTATAGTGGCAGACACCCATCCCAGCACTTAGGAGGCTGAGACTGGGGGACTGCCTTGAGTTTGAGATCAGCCTGGGCTACATAAGTGAGTTCAAGACCAGTCTGAACTACATATCAAGACCCTATCTCAAACAAACAAAAAATTGGGATAAATGTGCTTTTTACCAGATACGTTTTAAGGATTAATGTGAAGTTTTGAACTGTGCCTAGCACATAGTAAATGCTATATAAATTCTGCTATCTTTAATATTGTGATTATGATTAATCTTTTACAGGTTGCTTATACTAGAATGACAACTTCATTTGCACTGATATTAATTATCAGAAACTTTTTGTAAAATAAGGCTTTCTACATATATGAAGCATACAAATGTAAGGTGTGTGGAGTGCCTAGATAACTCCCGCATATTATTTTTTAAAAAACCTGATGGAATATATTTTTTAAATTGTAGAAGGTGTTATCTTTATAAATCAATGTTTGGTCCTTTATTAATTATATCTTGGGGGGTGGGGGGAATTAGATTTCAGAAGCTGAGAAAGACCTTCTTTTCAAGCAGTTAAGTGGTAGAATACAACTTCTAAATAAATTACGCCAGGAAGCTCTGGATCTAGAAGTGCAGATGGAAAAGCAAAGACAAGAAATTGCTGAAAAGCATAAGGTGATCAAAGATCTGCAGATAGTTACAGACAGCCTCGATTCCAAAGACCCAAAGCATGTAAGTAAATTAAGCAAATTTGTTACCAGAAAACCAGGTATGCAGTTAGAAATCAGCCACTCACTTCCTTGGTCTTTGATTCTTTGTGTTCTTGTTTGAAGAATTCAGTCAAGACACATAGGTCCTATGGAAGTATCAGTAGAATTTATTATAAAGTAGATACAGAGTTATTCCTTTGGGCAAGAAGGCAGGCAGTGCCATGAAGACGTCAGTACCATGTGCAAGTTTGGTGCATTTTTATATACACACAAGGGGTTCAGAGAACCAGGATAATTATGATGCTTATCAGTGTTTTACTTAGAATTCACTTTGAAATTGCAAAATGTCCTCCTGTCCATTTTAGATGATCCATATTTCTTCAGGGACTTTAATCATGTAAGAAATTTACAAAAGATAAATTCTTAATTTAAACCAGGTCCCAGCTCAAGGAATGTACACAGTGTATAATCTTAAGATGTCATTGTGCTCTGTGGGATTGCTTTGGGTCTGAGATCTAACACATGATTATAAATGTATTATACATTGAAATTTTTCTTTTCTTAACTGGGAATACAATGCTATTTTGGACCCCACCTACCCTTCTTTGTTCTCTGTGCTGGCTAAGGTCCAACTATCTGCCTAACATTTTGACTTGTTCTATGGAGACTAGAATGTTACTCTGTCCAGATAGTATGTTTTATCATTTTTAGCAGAATAGTCCTGAAAGTGTCTTTTAGTTTGATGTACAAATTTGCATGTTTGTGTATGTATATGTATGAAAGTGTGTTATATATAAATATATATGTATATTTAAAAGTGTATGTATGTCCAACCAAATAACCTAAGGCTTAAAAGCAGTTAACTTTTGGTAATGTTGGCTCCATTTTATGCTTTTATTTATTTTAAATGGCTGTGTTTCAGAGCAAGAAAATCTTGCTCTAAGATGTTCTCAAGACTTCTTTTTTCCTTTCTCACCTTCTCAAGAGTGAGAAAGGAAAACTGACAGAAGTTCTAAGTCCTTTTTCCTTCCTCTTCTGTAGTCCTTTATGCAAACATTTCACTATAACTGTTTGTTGTTTTACATTGTTTTGTTTTGTCTTTAAAAATAAAACATTTCTGTGGATTCTGTCTTCCTAAAATGTGATCAGGTCATTGGATGACACAGTCAGGCGCCTGTCTCTGTCAGTACCCTGAGAAGTCTTGGATATATCTTAACTAATATTTCTAAAATAAGTAAAAATATTTCCCAGATCTCTAGATTATCAAAAACCATAGAATTTTAACATAAGGACAGTGTACTATAATTACTGTAAGTGCTTGATAAGTTACTTGATTATTTTTTAAGCATTAGATAGAAATGGTCAACTAGTTTTTTTTTAAAGAGAAAAAACAGAAAAATAAAACAAGCAAACCACCACCAACAAAACAATAGCAATATAAGATTTCAAAACAAGATGATAGGAATTTAACAATGGTTGTTATATTGCATATTATTGTCTTCAAAATAGTTGCTCAGGTTACCAGATACAGGCATGCAAAATTGATCAAACAATGTGATTTCCCTTTGAGCAGTTTTTTTTCCTTTCACTATATCGTAACTTTTGAGTCCTACTTACTTTTTCAGTTTCTTACACTGGCGAGACAATACAGTGTTTACACATGAGTCTGATTTATTTCATTTATGAGTATGGTTTCTAGTTGCATCCATTTACTATAAAAGCCTCTAGCTAATGACCAGCTAATTTTGATAAAGGATAAAATTTTATCATCATAGACACTAAAATATTTCTAACAAAAGCTCAATGTTTAGTGTTAATACTGAAATCAAAGTAAAAGTAGTCTTGATTATGTTAAATTTTTTGTTAGATAAAAAATCAGGTGTTACAAGTACTGTGCTATGTAATGAGGTCAGTAATATCTTAACTGTATTGCATTTATTTGTTGAGAAGTCTGCCATCTGTGTAAAGACCCTAAGGGCTGGAATTATATCTTACTGGTGTCTGTGTCTCCAGGGGCCAACCCTTTGTTTATCTAGCTGCTGAAGACAGGAAGGAACCACCCCACAAGCCCCGTCCGCAAGCTCACTTGCTGCCCCTTCCAGATCTGTGACCTGAAAGTCTAATTAGAACCTGGACTGTGTGTTTGCTTTCTACAAACTTAGCTGTCACATTCCTGGAAGATGCAGTCTTTCTGTAAAGAACTTCATGTAGAAGGGCTAAATGAAACTTAGGAATGGCGTCCCAGGTTTTGAAGGTAGCCACAATCAATCTATGCTAGTGGAGATAAAACATTTTAACCAGACCTGTTTCTTTAAAACGGTTTGAACTACTAAGTTAGTTCGCAAGATTACCCAGCATCAGAGGACATCTCTTGTGATTTATTCACCTAGAGCAATGATGGCAAACCTTTTAGAGCTTTCAGTGATACAAACAGCCTGCTGCGGCACGTGTGCCATAGGTTTGCCACAATTTTAGGCTAGAAAATATGAGCCTTTTAGGAAAAGAGAAGGAATCAAGTGTGGAATTTCTGTATTTTTTTTTAAGACATAGAGTTTTAGATTAATTGACTTGTATTATCTAATCAGATGAATTATCTTTTTGAACAGCAAATAGTATTCAAAAGTAAAAGCTTGAGTTGAGGATTTCAGCTCAGTGGTAGTGCACTTGCCTGACATGCTGTGAGACCCTGGGTTCAATTCACAGCACCAGGCACACACACAGCAAAACAAAAGTAAAAGCTTGATTCTGAAGCGTTAAGTGCCCACCATGTGTCTCATGCAGTGTGCTGTATTTTGCATATGCTGGTAAGGCAATTTATCATGCATCCCAGCGAGGTTAATTTTTTTCCCCCTTCAATTTGCAGAGGATGGAAATATAATTTAGAAAGATTAAATGACTTCCCCCAAAACCTAACCCTTTGCCAAGAGGCAGAGCCCTTGCTCAAGCTACTACAGTGACCTTCTTCTTTAAAAAGGATTAAAAGTCTAAAGAAATTATTTTAAAATTAGCTCAGAAACAAGCCTAGTTGTGTTTTTAAAAAATATGTATTTGGATTTCAAAAGGAAAAGTTACTATTTAATAACGAAATCCTCTTTTTACTTGTTCAGTTATGCTGGAAGCAAAGTATCACAGGAACAAACCTAAAAGGAAGATCTGTATTGACTAGTGAAAGCAAAAGGCAGTAGTTCTCTAGAGAATTCGCCTATAGTGATCTTTGCAGCGTTAAGGCGTGATTGGCTCTCCCGCCCTTAGGAGCTTCCTGTGTTATGATTTAAAGAGTGAACGAGTGGGGGCTGGGGCTTATGCGCAGAGACTGTTGGTGATTGGGCCGGCTGGGCTGTCTTTCACTCTTGGCCAGGAATGTGGTTTGAAGCGATAGGAAGTTACCGAGGTTCTTGAAGCGCTTGCAAAAATGTGGCTGTCAGAGAGGGAAATGCACAGGAATTTGAAGACAGCATTAGAAAGCGTTCCGCTCACAGTTCCCCTGTTCTCAACGACTCAGTTTTAACAGGAGAGATTCTAAGTTAAGGTATGATTATTTTCTGTCTCTCAGTACAAAGGATTTGGACGGAGGAGGAGTCAGAGATGTAAGTTCCTGTTTTCACAGTAACTCATGTGAGCTCCCCTGTACTGAAAAATCGCAGAATCTACTGTGGCTCGCATGCGTTTTAATGCACATCATTAGCATCTTGAACCAAAATTTTACCCTGCATATCAAGTGTTTTCAGTGGGATCTTTTAAGTGGAGAATTTTAAAGGTAATTGATTTAGGTATGAGTACAGTGTTTTGAGGTTTTTGTTTTTTGAGCCATAAAAATCCCATTAGTTAGGATTTTAGGATGTAAGCAATTATCTGCACTTACCTTTTAGAAGGATTTCACATAGGTATTTTGGGAATGTGGGGAAAAGACAAGACTTGCACATCCCATTTATTTTACCAGTAGTAAAATAAAAACTTCCATCAAGCATCCACTCATTTACTCTTCAAAAATAAAGACCTATCTTTCTAGTATTTGGGGGAAGCAGATCTCTAAAATTGAAAAATGTTCTTTTGTAATCAAACAGGTCTCAGTTTTGAAAGCCTTGGCGTGTGGTGTTGAGACTCTGATAGTCTTCTGTCCTCAAGACTCTGTCTCCAGTTATTGTTCTAATGTCTGATCCTGTGGGGGCAGATTTAGAGCCCTGCGGTGGGGGTGGGGTGAGTGGGAGGGAAAAGGTTCTCTGGGGGAATTATTTCGTCTCCATATAAACAGTTGCCTAAGGAGACCTGGGCAAGTCATTTGTGGACCCAGACTTGGGTTTCTTTTCATCTTTGTAAAATGAAGAGTTAGACTAGATCATTGGTTTTCTGTTTTCACTAGCACACCTGAGAAATACAATCCACTGTTCAGTTAACAGTGGCTCTCTAATGCAATGACTGTTAGAGTGTGAGAGGGCATGTGGATGTGTGAAAGCTGTGTTTTCCACCAGGGGTACATGGAATGGTGGAGGGGCGTGCCACCCTGAGGTGCTCCATCCTGAGAGTCACTGGTTTTTGAGAGCCCTCATAGCTCCCAGTTTTACTGAATGTAAAAGCAAAATGTTTGTTTGCATAAAAGTAAAAATGAACTTGAATTTCAAGTATTATCTCATGCCTCGATTCTCCCTGACACCTTTTTAAATGTACATTTAATGTGGTTTTTCAGATTAAAAAGGTATTATTATTATAAAATTTTTTTAATATAAAAAAGTTCTTAAGGAAAAAAATCTGTAGTTCATCTACCCCAGTATAATCCTTTTTACCATTTTAGAATGTACATTTTTAGTCTTTTTCAATAAATACATTGTATGTCAATGTAGTCAATTAACTTTCTGGAAACTTTTTTAGGTTTTGTTTCCTTATTAGTACATGTTTGCAGTACCTAATGATTACATTCCTCATGGGAATTGGTACATGTCCATAACATATCCTGATTCTTTTTTCATCCTCTTCCCCTCCCCACTTTCTATCTCTTCATTCCCTTTGGAAACTTTTTAAAAAGATATTTAAATCCCAGCACTTTGGGAGGCTGAGACAGGAGGACTGCAAGTTCAAACTCCACGTGGGCAACTTAATAATTTAGCAAGACCTTGTCTAAAAGTAAAAATATTTAAGAAAGTAAGGAGGGAACATACCTCAGTACATAAGCTGGGTTCAATTCCCAGTACCAAAGGAAAAAAGTTTAAGTTTAATACCCAACAAGTAACACTAAACTTAGCTGCATTACCTACTAGCTGTGCCCATGAAAAAATCGTTTAACCACCCCAATCCTCAATTTTTTTATTTGTAAAATAGAAATAATTCATATCAAGTTATTCTGAAGTTTAAATGAAAACTATTGGTGTAAAACAATATAGGGTTCAACACAAAATAAGTGTAAATTACTGTATTTTATTTTCTATTCCTCCTTTAAAATGTTAGGAATTATTATTTGTAAAAATTTAAAGAACCTGGGTTTTGCTAATTTTTTTTTTTCCCTTTATTTCAGTCCCATGTGAAGGCTCAGAAACGGGGTAAAGAACAACAACTTGACATTATGAACAAGCAATACACACAACTCGAAAGCCGTTTGGATGAGATACTTTCTAGAATTGCTAAGGAGACGGAAGAGATTAAGGACCTTGAACAACAACTTACTGAAGGTGACAATTTAAGTATGACTTAAAGTAAATCCACTGTTAACAAAAGAAAGATGATAGCCAGATGGCATCCCTCTCAGTGGGAAAGAAGTCAGTACACGGTCACGATAAGCTAGTCATGGTTGTCATCTCCCATGGCATAAAACTTTCAGGAGCAGAGAGCAGATTGGTGTGGAGAAATCCAGGGCTTAGTTATAAGAAAAGTGTAGAAAGAACAAAAAACTTTTAAGCTCCATTTTGGCTATACAAATTTAAATAGTGAGATTCCCATCATAATAAAAGAGGAAAAGGATAATAGACTGTAATGGTGACAGCCTCAAGTCTCTGTCCCCATTGCACTATTATCAGTGTGTCACTTGGGACAAGTTTTATTTTTGTCTTGATGACTAGCTGGTAGGAGGTTAAAAAGAAAGTATTCATAAAGTGTCTGGTAACATAGTGGGTACCCAGAATATGTCGCTTTTGTTTTTTAATTTTGTCGATTTTTCAAGTCTTCAGGTTACATTTTTATGCTGCTAGTCTTCAAGTCTCATGAGTGCCTTTTTTTGTGTGTGTTCAGCAACAAGAATTCATAGTTTTGCTGAAATTTTAAATTATTTTATTTGTGGGGCCGTGGATATAGCTCAGCAGCACAGTGCCTGCCCGGCAAGTATAAGGTCCTGGTTCAATTCCCAGTACCAAAACAAATAAAAAATTAAAAAATAAATAAATAAAATTATTTTTTTGGAAGCTATTTAAATATTTACAGTATAAGTCAGGTATTTTGTAAGCATTTACAACTAAATATATTTTAATTGTATATCTGCTTAATATTCCTATACTACAGATAATAGGAAAAAATTATCATTATATCTTGAAAAAGAAAGCTAAGATAAGCTATAATTAGAATCTTAGACCTTCATTCTTAGCTGTAACAAATTGCTAAGGAAACAAGGCTGTACTTTAAAAATATACATTATTAGGGCTAGGGATCTAGCTCAGTGGTCTTAGTGCCTGCCCGGCAAGCACAAGGTCATGAGTTCAATCCCTGGTGCCGCCAAAAAAAAAAAAAAAATATATATATATATATATATATATATATATATACACACATTATTATCCCTTTTCTGTCATGCTTAGGTCAAATAGCAGCAAATGAAGCTCTCAAGAAGGACTTAGAAGGAGTCATTAGTGGGTTGCAAGAATACCTGGGGACCATCAAAGGCCAAGCAACTCAGGCCCAGAATGAATGCAGGAAGCTACAGGATGAGAAAGAGACATTACTGCAGAGGTTGACTGAAGTTGAACAAGAGAGAAATGAACTGGAAATAGTTGCCATGGATGCAGAAAATATGAGGAAGGTATGATTTCTTCCTGCGGATTTTCCTTAACTTTAGAAGTAGATAATCTCCAAAGTAAGCTGAAAAGTTAGAAGAAGTACATTCGTAAGCGCAAAAAGTATTAGTGGCCATTTGGTAGTTTTTTCTTTTTAAAAGGTGAGGCTTTTTTTTTTCTTTAGCTGTGGATGTTTGCAATAATTATTTTTCCTTACTAAGAAAAGGCAGAATTACGTTAACTGTATTTCTGTCCCTGAAAGTTATTGTGTCAAATAACTCTAGAGAATATGAGATTATATCTATTAAAAGTTTATTAAAAACAACAAATGCCATATTAAGTTTTCATATTTTATTATTTGTGGAGCAACAGTAAACACATGACTTATCTTAGTTGCTGCTATTACTTGATAATTTTGAGAATATTTTACCTCTAATAAGACAGATAACAATGTTGTGTTTTACATCTTTCCATTCCTGATTTGTTGCCGATTAATTTGGAGATTTCACTTATGCTATTTTAGTTGTTTGGCAGACTTGATTGTTCATGAGAACCACAGATTCCTAAACCTCATGCTCAGAAATCTGAATTAATATTTTTTTAGTATTATGGACTTTTTCAGAAATATGAAAATATCAAAAATATTTATTCACAATTAGCTGAAGAAATAAAACATTACAGATATATTTGAAAATTTCTCTGTACTTCCAGAGACAATAAAATCCTTAATGTGGTTATTATTTTCCTGCATCTATATTCTTTCATTATATATGTAAACATCCATATTTGTAGTATTGTTTTCTATGATTTTAAGATTTACAAATCTCACGACACTGTACATACCCTTTCACACTTTCTTCATATTTATGTTTTTGAGAGTTATGCACATTATGTGCAGCTCTATTTTTATTGATGTATGTAGCGTTCAATGTATATACATCCCACAGTTATTATTTATTCATACCCTTCGGAAGGACCAATTGAGTTATTTTCATTCTTTTACTGTTATGAACAATACTTGGTGTAACATTCTTGAATATATCTTGTGCCTGGGCATTGTGTAAGTTGGATAAGTGTCCTCCAAAGCCTGTGTTTTAAAGGTTTGGTTGTCAGGGTGTGGCATTACTAGAAGGTAGTGGAACCCTTTATGAGGTGGGACCTCATAAAAGCAAGTAAGACCATTGAGGAGGTCCCTTTGAAGATACTGGGATCCCAGCCTCTTTCTCTTTTCTTCCTGGCTGCCATGAAGTATCTTAGGCCTCCTCTGCTGTGAGCTGTCAGTATGATTTACTGTGTTCCCATGGGCCCAAGGTAATAGAGCCAGGTGACCATGGACTGAAACCTTTGAAACCATGAGCTAAAATAAACCTTTTTTTCTTGCAAGTTGATTGGTTCAGATATTTTGTCTCGGTAATGGAAAGTTGACTTACATAGGGGCTATGCTCAGAAGTAGAGCTGTGAGTCAGAAATTAACTTTACCAGATAGGTATCTTTCTTGAGTCATTAGAGAGTTAGTTACAGACATTATGTGCCTTTGCTCCTGAATATTTCAGCACATGTTTCCTCAGGACAAGGACATGTCCCCACTGTAAACACAGAATTATCAGATGCAAGAAATGTTTGCCAATCTGCTGAGTTTTAAATGATGTATTATGTATTTTTACATTTACAGAAAACTTGAAATATTAGTTCAGTGAATATCTGTGAGCCTCTTAGATTTTATGAACAAATACTTTGCTATATTTATTTTCTTTCTCTTATAGATACGTACTTTTTTCCTCAACTTATTAGAAAGTTGCAGACATTATCACATGTTTCCTTTATCACACATCTCTTAAGATGAATTTTGTTCATAACTACAATGCCATTATTACACCTAGGAAAATTAACAATAATTCATCTAAGATCTGAAGCATAGTTCAGATTTTCTCAGACATTCCAAGAATGTCTTAAAGTGTGTGTGCGTGTGTGTGTGTAAGTGTATAAGTGTATAATCCAGTTGGCAGTGCTGTGTGTTTGTCCCATTTTCTGAATTTTCCTGATTGTTTCTTTGTGATTTGTTTCTCTATTCTTCATGTAAAACAGTATCTTACTTTAACTGCATTTCCTCCAGATTGCTGGAGAGGTAGAGTACCTTTCATTTGTTTATTTGCCATTCAGGTTTCTTCTTAAGTAAATTCCCTATTCATGTTCTTTGCCCATTTTTTCCATTAGATTGTCTGTCTTAATGATTTGTCGGAATTCTTTGTACATTCTGGACATTAATCCTTTGTTGAGTGTATGTGGTGCCTGCATTTCAAACATACCCCTCAAATGACTCAGATATCATTTGGTTTTTGGAATGGCCATTGATAAACTCTACAAGTTCTCATCAAAGGATTCTCTGTTTTAATCCAACTCTTGATCTAACTCTTCAAGATCTCAAATAAATAGGTGAAAGTGGTAACATTTAATCTCACACACACACACACACACACACACACACCACACACACCACACATACACAAAATAGATGGGCTAAAATGAATCAAATTTGTGATATCCTAATCAATAGGTACTTAACAGTCTTGTTAGCACTGATTTAAGTTACTCAACTATTTTTATTTTTAGAGAGTGCCAGTCCCCTTTCTTTATCTTGATAAAGGACACTTACGGACTTTGGAGCCAGGGATCAAGGTCCATATCCTGACTATCCTTTTTCTAGGTGCACTGCACTATGCAATTTACTAAGGTGTTTATTCTCCAGTTTCTCATTGTAAAACTACAAATTGCTTTCCACTGTAATTGTGAAAATACAATGAAATAATGAATGTGAAAACATTTAATCCAATATCTTATGGAAAATGGGCTTTAAATTTTACCTTCTCCCTCCATCCCAATCCTGTTTTTCTTCTGTATTTTCAGACTCATTTAAAGTATCATATAACTGGTTACACTGGAAAGCAGTTTATTGGTAGCTCCCTGACTTTCCTCACTGCATTTAGTCAGGATTCTTTTCTCCAACTAGCATGTGCACAGCTGGAGACTTCATCATGTTGCTGATGAAAACTTTCTGTGCCAGGCAGCAGTGCCTGGCTAGTGTTTGGTTCACAGTGCTCAAGTTGCTCATAATGACTTGCAGGTGCTTAAGCAGCACACTGGTTCCACAGTTAAACACACTGAATTTTTAAAACCAGGAGCTTGCAGAGCTAGAAAGTGCCCTCCAGGAACAGCATGAAGTGAATGCATCCTTGCAGCAGACTCACGGAGATCTCAGTGCCTATGAAACTGAACTGGAAGCACAACTAAGACTAAGGGACGATGAAGCCAACCAGCTCAAGGAAGAATTGGACAAACTTACGAGGGTTACACAGGTAAGTAGGAGGATATTCCAACTAGAGCCCAAGTAGCCTGTGCCTTCAAGTAGCATCCTTCCTTTGTGTATATCTTAAGATTAAACACTTCTAAATATAATGCCTATGGAATGATGGGAAGGGCACATTTTTGAAGTGAGACATTCCAAGTTCAAATATTAGCCCTTTGTAAAAATGGGAAAATTACTTCATGCAGAGGAAAAAGGGTGAACAAGGTAGGGTTTGAAAGGGATGAGTGTGAGTGTTCTAGACAGAGGAGCATGGAAAGAGGGCATAGTGCAAAGGCTGAAAATGTGCCTCTTGAATAACGGTGAAGGAGAGAGAGCAAGAGATAAAGGTTGAAAAGTGGCCAGAGGCCAGCAGTAGTATATTCATCAGATTGAAAAGACTGTTTTGTTTACGTTGCCAGCCAAATGGGCCGCATCTTCCTCCAGGAAGCCCACTTTAAACTTCCTTTCTGCCTGCTGAAAGTCTGGGTTCAAAACGCTTCTTTGGTTTTCCTGTAAGCTGGGCTCATTTATTCACGTGTATGATGATGACCTGTTTAGACTGCCTGTCGTCCCTGAGTTAGATTGAAAGTTCAGCAAACACCTAACATGTATCTGTTTATTTTCTGTTTTCTCCATGCTCATGGGAGGGGTTCATATGTGCTCCTTGGACGAAAATGAAGTAAGATAGTTTGAATTTCAAAAATATGTGTAAAAGAACATTCACATCATTAGAAAAGGAATTAAATAGATATTTTATACTAATGTTATTATTTCTATACTTACCAGATGCCAAACAATCACTTGTTGTCGGGTTACATTTCTCAAGAGTACCAAGTTTTGAAAACACAAGATCAGAGTCACAGAAAACAGGAAGTTGAGGGAAAACAAAGTAACAGTGAATACATATTTTTAAATAACAGTGAATAAAATTTCTAAATATCCCCTTCTAAATAAATTTTTTTCTTTTTAAGCAAGCCCTTTACTAGTCTGATAGATATATATGGTTCTTTGTGCCTACATTGTCCCCTTTTTTGTTTCCTTATACATCCTTTTAACCTTTTCATTTATTATTAAATGAGAATCTCCTGTTCCCCAGCACCAGGATGGCCAAGATTAAATCTTTAAACCACAAATCAGAGTATGGACTGAAAAAGATCTTGTGCCTCTGATCTGTTTGGTACCCTTTATTTAAATGAAATCACATGTGAAACTTAGTGAGCAGAGATTCTTGTGCTCTACCTTAGAGATTGTGACCCATCAAGTCTGAGATGGGGTCTGGGAATCTGCATTTTTAACAAACACACCAAGTGATTTTGATAAAGGTATTTGAAGACCACAGTCTGCTTTTAAGGGCAGGTTTTGAGGCTACCCTGAAAGCTTCTGATTTGGACTATCCAGGCTGAGTTGCTTCTGATTCTTACCCTTCCTTAAGTATTAATAGTTTAAGGAATGTGTAGAAATGTTATCTTGGGTTTTTAGATTTCAGAGTGTTAACATAAAACTGAGTGTTACAAAACCGTAGCAGCCAGGGCTTGTGTGTGCATGTAAAACTTATTTATGGCTTTTGGGCTCATCAATTGCTGTTTAACACTTTCATTTCATGTCATTCGTACCATCACAACAGTTAGAACAGTCAGCACTTCAAGCAGAACTTGAAAAAGAAAGGCAGTCCCTCAAGAACGCCGTCGGAAAAGCCCAGTTCTCAGAAGAAAAGGAACAGGAGAACAATGAACTTCGCACAAAACTTAAACAGCTACAGGTAGAGATTCATTGCTTTAGAATTTGGCATATACTCATACTGAAAGATGATATCTTTCCCCAGGCATTTAGCAGGCTGTTCTAACATGTAGTAAGCAGCTTGAATTATTAGAGAGAATTCTGGGTGGGGCAACACTGTAGCCTCTCTCCTTGTATGAACCATGGTCTTAAGATTATTAAAATTCATGTTTTTTGTGTGGTTATAATGGTGCAAACAGGTTAGGGCAGTGTCCTTAACAAAGAGTATACTGGTAAATCATGGAAGAAAGCCATACCTTGCATCTGTCTTAGAAGCAAACTTGTCACCAGACTGAATCAGTATACACTGCATTTCTCTTCCACTAAAACACCTTTGAAAGTATCCATGAATTTAGCTAGAGTGGGTTACAGTAGGACTGCTTAATTGTAAAGTTTTCACAGTCTCCTTCTTAGAAAGTATGTCATTAAAATGTCATTTTATATTTGTGGGGAACGTATTGCATAATATTTTTATAGCTTATAATACTCTGCCCTGCAAATGGCAGGGCAGGTGGACAGGATTTTCTAGATAATTAAACTTTCTCAAAGAAGACAGATGTCTGAACAAACAAGTACCTGAACTAACACTCAGATCTTCACATCCAAGGGCAGGGGCTGCTTGGCAGGCTGAAGTGGCAGCTGTTATTACCAGAAATAAAAGGGCAGAGTTGTGTGGTTTCGCGGAAGGCTTCTGAAACACCACGCAGGGAGATTTGTGATAAATAAAGATAAATTTACCCAAGTTTTCTCTTCTTCCAACACCTCAAATTCTTTTCGTCAAAGTTTAAGGAAATCTAAAACTTATAATGTGATTTTTATTACATCATTTCAACTCCCGAAGCAAATGTCATAAAGATGTACATATTTTTCATTGTTTTTCAAGAGGGGTGTGTGTGCATGTGTGTACACACATGTTGGGTCTTAATTGGCGTATTCGTTTTTATTTTTTTATTTTATTTTTGTACCAGGGATTGAACTTAACTACCTTGCGACCTTGCGCTTGCCAGGCAGGCGGTTGTGCCACTGAGCTAAATCCCCGGCCTTCGTTTTTATTTTTACTGTTGAAGTTTTTGAATAATCAGGAAAAGAAAATATTGTGAACATTCACTGTTTTATTTAGTTCACTTTTTTTTGGCGGAAATTTTTTAAAGAAAATCTCATATGTGTTTACTTAACCCTTATATACTTGATATAGATTCTTTAGAGGCCTTTTTCTCCAAGTAGAAGCTTTCCAAATGCTGACCCATCATCCTGTGGTAATGCTGTAGTTAGAATTTGGTCCTTTGGTTATTTGGCCTAATATGTCTTGGTATGGAGCACCAATTACTAACAACTCTACAATTCTATTTTGCAGAAATAATTTTGTTATGGTGAACCAAAACCTACTCACACTAGCTCAAGAAAGGAGGCAACTTTAGGAACCAGAGTCACTCTGTCAGTCTTTTGCGGTCTACACAGCTCTCTCATTTCTCCTTTCCTAACTGGGCATTGTACATGACCTAGCCAGGACCTCAGTCCTGAGCTATCTCTTCAGGCCCAGCACTTACATGTGCTATACTTAATCTTGGTTCAAATTATGAAGAGAGTGATAATCCGTCTTCTATATCATAGCATAGCTTATCTTTAAACGTGCTCAGAATGCTTCACTAGCCTACTGTTGTACAGAACAACACAAAGCCTGTTTTATAATAAGGTGTTCAATATGTCATGTAATTTATTGGAAACATGAGGGGATGAAAAAATACAAAACAGAATCTGAAAAATGCTGGCAGCATGGTACACTGTAGAGAATGAATTGTTTACCCTCCTGAGAGCTTGGCAGACTGGGAGCTGTGGCTTCCTACTCCCTCCCAGCATCACAGAAGAACATCATAACTCATTATCAGTAGCCCTAGAAAAAATTGAAATTCAACATACAGTTTCTTTCCAACACTGAATAGTCGTAAGTAGGGGGCCATCTGTAGTACAGACAAGGCCATGTCTGGACATTGGGCAGGACAGTTTACAGATGAAAACACCCCAGATGGTATGGCACTTAAAAACATTAATTGCAGTTCCTGATTCTCCATTTTAGTTTACAGTGATAGATTGAGTTTGAAGTAGATTAATCACTTAGGTTTTACAAGTACTCAGGAAGAACACAATCAGTAGCTTAGGTCTATTTCACTTTATAATTTAGGGATATTTCAGTAGTTTCTTTTTATGTGAAAGAGGCACTGTCTGAATTTAGTTCTGTGGTCTAGATATGCTTATTAATTTCTTAGTAGTGAGAATACACTGGTAAATAACAAATATTCCCCATTTAACCCCCCTCCATAGGATGACAATAGCCTGTTAAAACAACAACTGAAAGATTTTCAGAATCACCTTAATCATGTGGTTGATGGCTTGATTCATCCAGAAGAAGTGGCAGCTCGTGTGGATGAGCTAAGGAGAAAACTGCAGTTAGGAGCTGGGGAAATGAGGTAAGGCGAAGTCCAGACCTCCAAGTCTGGCATGTACTTCACAGCCTCGGAGTTCTGAGTGTGAGGTTCAGCGAACTCGTCTTCCTAAGTTCTGCTGATTTCTTTGTTTTTTTTTTGAGGCACCGGGGATTGAACTCACAACCTTGTGCTTGCCAGGCAGGTGCTTAGGCCACTGAGCTAGATCCCCGGCCCTGTTCTGCTGATTTCTTTGGCAGAGTTCTCCTTACGTTATTTCCAAGACGGAGAGATACAAGCCCATATAATTCTAATTGTCCCTGCATTTTATTTTATTTTATTTTACATTTTAGGTCTTTCATATTTTTTGATCATGTGTAATTAAAAAACATAAAGGTATTTAAGAGTCATACAACCAGGGTTGGTGGCACACTCCTGTAATCCCAGTACTCAGGAGACTGAGGCAGGAGGATTGCTGTGAGTTCAAGGCCAGCCTGCACTACAGTACATAGTGAGACCTTGTCCAAAAAAAAATAAATAAACAAAAATTGAGTCTTACTTGCAAGTTCATTATATACAGTCAGGAAGTATTATGCATTTTAAACAGAGACAGATATCAGTAGAAAGCTGAGGTTTATTTCAAGTATATGAACATTTTTTTTTTTAATGGCACCAGGGATCGAACTCATGACCTTGTGCTTGGCAGGCAGGTGCTTACACCACTGAGCTAAATCCCTGGCCCTTTAGTATATGAACATTCTTACTCTGACATGAGCCTGTGTTTTCAGAGTGGAAGGAGTCATTTGATAAAATAAGATAATCATTTGGACATAGAAGGTACTCAGTAAGTTGCAGAGAATTGTCACTACTCCCTTTGCATGGTGGTGTGTGTGTGTTTTATTTTTATTTTTTAGTCTTGCACTAATGTTAACAGTATGTTTGTATCCAGCATCAAAAGTAAAATGTCACATTTATATGATATTTTCTCCTTTCCAGAATCCATAGCCCTTCAGATGTCTTAGGAAAAAGTCTTGCCAATTTACAGAAACAATTCAGTGAAATCCTTGCACAGTTCCAGTGGGAAAAAGAGGAAGCACAAGTTAGAGAGAGAAAACTCCAGGAAGAAATGGCTCTGCAGCAAGAGAAACTGGCAAATGGACAAGAAGAGTTCAGGCAGGCCTGCGAAAGAGCCCTTGAAGCAAGAGTAAGAAAAATGGCCAAAAGGCAGCTGGAGGGCAGCATTTGTCAAACACTGATATTTTCAGCAAATGACAGTGCTTCCTTTCTCATGTAAATTCAGCATAACTGTTGTTGTTTTCCCTCGTAACAGCTGAATGTGACTAAAATCTATCTCTGAATATGGTTACAGATATGAAAGTCAAGCTTGTTTGTGACACTGTTTTCTTTTATAATAAGCAGATAAATTATACCACATTTCTAGAGTATTATGGTGCCAGAATCTGAGTTTTTGGATATGAGGCAAATGTTCAAATGGATCCTAGAGAGCATTTAAGATAAAACCATCCCCAGTAGTTCATTAGTTACAAAATTTTGTTACACTCATATAGTAAAGTGAAAGATAATTCCATAACAAATTTTTATTTTGCTTTGAAAAATCATCCTTGAAACTTGATTTCCTTACAGATTAATTTTGATAAGAGGCAACATGATGCAAGAATCCAGCAGTTGGAGAATGAAATTCACTATTTGCAAGAAAATCTAAAAAGTATGGAAGAAATCCAAGGCCTTACAGATCTCCAACTTCAGGAAGCTGATGAGGAGAAGGACAGAATTCTAGCCCAACTCCAAGAGTTAGAGAAAAAGGTGGGAACACTAGGAAAGTGAGACACATAAGTGGCTGTTGCCCACGTCCTGCCCTGGTGAGCCAGTCAGCTGAGAAGAGTGTGATCCATATTCACCCTTGACCGCATTGTTGGGCAGAGCCTAATGGATCTCAGAGAGACCTGCATGCATGTCATTCCGTCAAAGATCTGAAACCAGGGTGTCCTGATAGATGGAAATGAGAATTGGGAATGTAACAATTAACTTTAGATTCAATCAAATGATACTTGCAAGTGATAATAGGATGAATTTTCCTCCTTAAAAACCCTTTGCCTTCATGGACACATCCATAGGAAATTACCTTTGTTACCTCCTTATTTTCCTTTCTAATACTCTGGCCTCTCTGATGGCCTCCCTCCATTCACCCTCAATCACCTTCCTCATTCCCATTGTCACATCCTGGACCTTGTTAAATTGAGGAATTGTACTCAACACATCTAAAAATCACAGACCAAAGTATCTCACTGTGGCCATTACCTTCTGTCTTGCTGGTATCTCTTCACTAACAGTTATTCAACCTTGTTGAGATTCCAGTTCTTTAGCCTCGCCTTTTCTGTCTTGTAAGCCCTTCTTGTCTTTATTTTCTTCCTTGTCCAATTTAAGTTCCAAATCCTCCACAGAGCCCCTTTTTTTGCAAGTATCTTCAAATCCCTTGTCCTTTTCTCCTGTCTTACTTTCCTAAACAAGTTACCAGCTTTCTTTGTGCCTGTACCTATGCTAGGTATTCCTGGAAGAAAAAAAGTCACCCGTCCAACATAGTGGAATCACTATAATCGCAAGGTCACCAGCCTCACTGAGGCAGTATTGTCCTTTCTTGGGTGAACTTACTGTCCCATGCTCCACCTTTTCATGACTTTCCATGCCTCATACCTACCACCTACCTTCTCTCAGCTTCACTGAGTGGTTTGCTTCACACTTCACCAAGGCTTTTGCTGTACTAAAGACCATGATCACTAAGCCTGTGAGACCCTGTGTAAGATGCCTCTGTTTCAGTCTATTCTTTTTCACTGTGTTCCTTTTCTCAGTTCTTCAAAAATGCTGAGTTCTTTCTTCACCACAGTATGCCCAGGGCCAGAATTCAGTGATTGTTTGTAGGTGCCAAGAAGTATTTAGTGAATGAATGAATGAATTTATGACCACTATAATTCTTAACTAAGAAAACTGATTCTTTAAAAAGTTTATCTCAGTTTTGAGATTATTTGTTCAGTGGTATTTATGGAGCACCCACTATATACCAGGTATTGTTTTAGACATAGGGCGTGTAGCAGTGAACAAAGTCTTTAGTCTTTTGGAGCTTACGTCTTCATTGCTACCAAATGATACATCTGTTTAAGTAAATGCTCGTTTTACTTTAGAAGAAACATGAAGATGCCAGATCTCAGGAGCAGTGTCTTAGTTTGGATAAAGAATTGAAGAATCTGAAGAAAGCTGTGGCTGCCTCTGATAAACTGGCTGCTGCTGAGCTCACCATTGCCAAAGACCAGCTCAAGTCCCTTCATGGAACTGTTATGAAAATTAACCAGGAGAGAGCAGAGGTTAGTCCCCAGGAGCAGAGTAAGTTTCCACCGGAGCCGTTGCTGTCAAAAACCACAGCAACTCGTATTGTGGATCTCCCGTTACAGACTTCAGTTTGTTTGTAAATCACCATAAAATTGTCCGTTTTTCTTAAGATCTAAAGATTATGTTTTTCCAGTCACAACCCCCAAGAATTTATTTTGTGCTACTGTGGCTTCTGTGCCCTATTGAATCCTGAAAGGAGCCATCAGATGAAACACACTGTCCTTACCTTCAAAGCTTAGGGAAACTTCCGACAATATGTACCAGGATGGAGGTTTTGAAGACTTGCCTATAATTGTTCTGAACCTTAAATTTTTCATCTTGTGCAATTGAGTGAAAAGATGTTACCTCATAGGACTGTTACAATCCCCAGCCAATGTAATGTTTGTTATGGTGCTTTACAGGCTCCAGATACTAATGAGATTAAGAGAGTAGGTTGGGTCAGGTGTGGTGGTGCACATCTGTAATCCCAGCACCAGGAGGCTGAGGCAGGAGGATCACCACAGATTCTAGGCCAAGGTGGGCTACCTAGTAAATTTAGGACCAGCCTGAACTACAAAGATCCTCTTTCAGAACAAACAAACAAAA
>RJWT010002194.1:0-42274 GCA_004365215.1 Cuniculus paca
CAAAGTCAACTAAATTTTCAATAAAAACTAACAATTATTAACCTTATTAGCATACTTCGCCTGGCTGGATGCTACTTTTGACTTTGTTGAATATTTTATTTATAAAATGGATCGATTGATGCTTACTGGTAGTCCTGCAGTCCTTAAGGAAAAAGGAATCATCTGCAAATGTCACTGTATAGTTTGGTGCTAGGAGAAGTTAAATCCAGCACCTAAAAATTGTATCTTTTTAGCTTCTCTTTTGGCCCCTGTCTCATAATGTTTCCCTGTTACTTTCCTCTCCAGTCAAATGATAGTCTTTGCTTTAGCAAAGTTAGAACAACAAGGTCTTATTGATAATCTTGTTTCCTTCCTACTTTGTTGAAAATATTAAAGAAAAAAAAAAGATTTTGCCTGAGTGGTTCATTGATTAGCTTTCTTCCATTTACCTTCACTGGCTGCAAGATTGAGCACCTCTTGTTTCTTACTGCAAAGAGTCCTTAATGGTCATCAAATTTTGGAACCCTTTCCATTCCTGCACTATCACGGTTCTTGTAATTTGGTTCCATTTTATCCCCATTCAGTGTGGTGGGGTGGTCGGCCCCTCTGTGGCACTCTTGCATTCACATTTGAGACTGGTGTGGTATCACAGTCACCTCCTAAATTCTGCTCAAACTTGCGCTGGATGCAAACTGACAGGTTCCTGGTCTTTGTGCTATCACCTGGGTCTTGAAAATGCTCAGATTCAAGATGCGGCTTCGGAAGGCGCATTCAGCAATGCAGTGTTGTTTCTTGAGGGAAACCGCCTCTGCCAGCTGGTAAGCAATTTATGCCCTGAAGCATGAAGATTTCATAGCCCTTGTAATTTTATCCTTCCTGGTGTTGCTGCAGGTGCTATTTTTATTCATATAAATATTTAATCTTCTATAAAACTTATTAAGCTGTTGGCCTCAATAATATTCTTTGGCAGCCAGTTCCCTAGGTTAAAGGGACACAGTCAAGTACAACAGCTTAGCTCATGATCACAGTTTTAAATGAAGGTATAAAAGGCGATTTTCTGAGATTTAAAAATATACCCCAATGCAGCCGTTTGGGGTCTAGGACATTTCCTAATAACGCGGCTGCAGTCTCAGGAGCCCTGAACTGGCCTCTGAGATCAGGGAACTTGCTCAGTGGAAACTGAAATGAGTGTGGTTAATGTCTGTCTTTCTCCAGATCTAACGAAGAGGAAAAGCAGATAAAACCTATGAACCATATTCTGTGCTTTCTTAGCATTCAGAACTTCATGTTAAGATTTTTGCATGATCTTTAACCCATGGAAACATTTCTATTAGTTTTTCCTGCCCCCTTTAAAGTAGTTGTCTTTTCATGGATACCACCTTTCATTTTCAAAATACATGCGCTTCCTTGAGCTTCCTGGTCATCTGGGGTGACCAATCAGCCACGTGTAGTGGTATCTTCTCTTTCCTTTTATGATTGCTTAGAAATCAAGTGGCTGGTTCTCCAGTTGAATTTGCTAGAGCCAAATCCACCGAGAAAATGTAAAGATCAGCATCTTGCTTCATGTGTGTTTACTATCTATTGGATATAAATTAATTCTAGAATCGCACATTTTTTTTTGTCTTTCTGAATATTTGTAGTGGCCGGTGCGTTTGCCCTTGAATGTGATACACGCTTGTACCACAAAACAGTCTGGCACATTTAGATCCACACTGCTTTTAGAGGGCTACACGGACGAGTCATTCTTTCCGGGACAGACCACCCAGGGAAAGATGATTCTCCAGAAGTAAAACTGAATATATGTGTTTTAAACAGAATACAAGCAAGCATATATATAATGAAGTTTTAAATTAGGAGTAATTGGAATTATAAGGGCTGTAAGAATTTAGAAAAGCAATTGGTTATAGCTGACCACAGTGCTTTAGGAGAAGGTGGTACTTAAATTGAATTTATTGATAATAAATTAATTAAAATTGAGATTTAGATGAGAATAGGGAGAGGAGGAGATAGAGAAAACCACGGCAAGGTTATCATTCAATCATGGTGCTAGGTGCTTTGACTCTTAAACAGATTCTACCTGAAGAATCATTAACAAATTTGTGTCCTTGCTCAGTTCCTATTATATAGAGCTAAATTTAGGGTTAATATCTCTTCTATTGATTGTTATCCCCCCAGTGATACAATTCACCTCCATTTGCTTGTATCTCTGAGTATTTTGGTATTTTCTTAAGTGCTTTTTTGAACACATTCTTGCTCAGCGGTTTTTTAAAAAACTTTTTTCCATTAAATAAGTATCAAAACTGTCAAAATGCTTACAGAATGCAAGAAAGTATGGCCATTTGGAAAACAGTTTAAAAGCTAAACAAACATCTAATCCAGCAAAGCCACTTCTAAGGATTTTCCCATAAGAAATTGAAACTAAAGTTTATATCAAAACTTTATGTGAACATTTGTAGTGGCTTTATTCATAGTTTGCCCAAACCTGGAAACAGTCCCACTGTCATTCAACTGGTGAATGAACAGTGGTATATCCATATGAAGAAATACTACTCAGCCATAAAAAAGAATGACCTACTGACATATACAACAATATAGATAAAACTCTCATGTGTTCTGCTAAATAAAAGAAGCCAGCCTTAAAAACCTCCATGTCATTGCTTTCATCTATACTTCATTCTGAAAAAAAAGAAAAAGATTATAGAATAAAAATCAGTGGTTGCCAGGGCCTGGGACAGAGAGAAAGTTTGTTTAAAGACTCAAGGAGGTTCTTGGGGAGTGATGGAACTTTTCAGTATTTTGGTGGCTACATGTCTGCATTTGGCAAAACTCATGCAACTGTATAATAAACAGGGTGAATTTTATTTCATGTAAATTATGCTTCAATTAGCTTGACTTTAAAAAAAAAGAGGCCAGCCATCTGATGTTTTCAGATCTAATAGGATGACTTTACATTTGTACCCTTACATTTGTAGAATCTTCAGTCCTCCTATACTAGTATCTCCCTTGTGTTAGCAGGTTTTGCTCATAATGTTCCATTATCCCTCCAAGGAACCTTTAAAACTCCCAGAGTATTTTTATGGAGTTGCACAATGACCTTATATTTGGTAAGAGCTCCCTTTGAAACACAAATATTATTTATGTAAATAAAAAAGTATAGCTTTAGAAAGTTTGGGTGTTTCATATATGCACCCATGACTCTTTTGAGACTCGGATATGACCTGAGTGAATCACAGGTAAGTTCTCTGCTGTGTGAGTGCTGGATCTCATGGTCTTATTGAAGTTGGACATTTGAATCTTTTAAGCCAATCTACATTTATTTTTTCCAGATCTGGGTAAATTCTCTAGTCCACTGTTTTCAAACTTCCACTCAGGATACTTAAAAGTTTTTGAAAAAAAAATCAGAAAACTTGCCAGAAACTGTGGTGCAATAAAAGATCAGAGGTCTTCAGTGATGGCAAGCCCTCTCACTGGCTGTGGGTTAAACATCATTTATAATATTTCACTTGCTTCCAAAATCTTAATAAAGCAGATATTCCGAAAGGCATTCATTTTTCTAGGCTGCAATCTCACTTCCATATCCTTCACTTTGCTAGAAAAGATCTCTATCACTCAGGCAACTCACTGCCCTCTTTCTGCACTTCAACTTTTCCTTCTCCAAAGTACAATGATAATCTAAGAGATCGTTTCCTCAGTGGTCCCCAATACCTCATCATAATGCCTTTCCTTGTGTTTGTCACTTATTCATCCCCTACATTAGACTGTAAGCTCTGTGAGGGCAGCAACCGTGGTGCTCTTATTCACTGTGAATTCTTCAGCTACAGGAGGCACAGCATCCTAATTGATAAATGAATAAAGGGCACTCTTCAGCATGAATGGGACTTTATTTTGATGCTAACTACATGTTTACACAGTACTGTATTTTAAATTAAGGACTGAGGTGTAACTCTGTAGTAAGCCACTTGCCTAGAATGTGTGAAACCCTGGGTTCAATTCCCGGCACTACCTAAACACATGCGTACACACACAAACACATCCATACATGAAATACATTACTTGTTAGTTAAAAAATTATTGGTAAAGAAAAGGAAAATTATTGTCATTCACAGTTATTTTTGTTTTGGATGTATCTGAATGCTTTGTTGAAATTTCCTCTTCAGTACAGGATTTGTAAATTTCTTTTGGTTGATTGTCATCAAGTGGCAGCTCTTTCAAATCAACATTCTGTGCAGTTTTTGCTGTTTCCCTTTAATTGATATCCAGCTGGTAACCCATCTGTGCATTGCTGGTGATCTCTTGATAGGTAAATGGATGTGGCTGTTCCTTAGGTTAGAAGTTCCAAAATGGCAAATATGAAGGGATTTCAAATTTCAGTATATACTGGTAGTTATTTGTGGATCTTGATTGATTTTTTCTTACCAGTTGTATTCACTGAATCAGGGACTGGCATCTTACAAAGTAGATTTCTGGTAGGATTTAAATATGTGACTGTTGCCTAGAACTAATATACTCCACATGTTGTATAGCACAGAGAGTCTTTAACTTTAAAATTAAATAAGCTATCCTAGATTTTTATTGTAGATATCAATGTAATTATGAAGTCCATCTTCACCATTCCTTGTTGTTCTTTATTCTTCCTAGGAATATAGGGTAGCACTGAAAAGTTCCGCCCAGAAAACAAGGGTCCCAGAGAAGTAGGGAAAGTTACATCATTCTCCTGGTTGGTCTCCTGGTTCATCTTGGAAAACAGTGACCTGTGAAAGGATTTCTTTTTCTCAAATGTTTCTTTTTTTGCTTTTTTGTAAACCACTTTCCTGTCCCAAAATGAAACTATTTTATATTGAGCTCTCTCTAAAACTAATTTATCTATGTGGAGAAACATTTAAAGTCAGGATGCCACATCTATAAGTGAGCCTACTTTTTCTCGCTCAGCTGAGAAACCTTTTGATTTTCTTTCTCTCTCTCTCTCTTCCTTTTTTCCTTCCTTCCTTCCTTCCTTCCTTCCTTCCTTCCTTCCTTCCTTCTTTCCTTTTTTCTTTCTTTCCTTTCTTGGCTGCAGGGTAGTGGGTGAGTGGGGTCTGAGGATTGAACCCTGGGCTTTCACAGTAAGCTACATCCCCGGCATTTTTATTTTTTCATATTAAGACAAGGTCTCCCTAAATTGCTCATTTACTCCTGCTGGATTTGAACTTGCAGTCTTTCTGCTTCAGCCTGCTGGAGTGATTGCAGGTTTTTGCCATCTCTCTTGGTTTCTTTTGCCTTTGAGTGTAGGTCATTCAACAGCGTGCACACATGAAACTAGGGTGGAAGCGGTGAAAGTGAATGGAGGTCATTGCCCCAATGAGAAAGGAATCCAGTCCAGTTTCCCCTAGAAGACTTTAGATCGCAGTGCTGTACACTATTGACTTCAACTTAGTATCTACTGTTAATGTTTTGCTCTGGTTTTTGCAGCTTACACTTTCTGAAATACATTCATTCCTTCATTAACACCTACTCAGCACCTCCTCTATCCCAGGCATCTTCAAGGGTTGAAGGATACACTGGTATACAAAATGAGCAAAATACTGTTAAGTCTTTGTTGCTTCCCATTATCCTGACAACCCTGGGAAGCCAGTACCATTTTTGATTCACTATTCCCACAAGGAAATGAGAGACTTTGTGGCTTTCCTCTACAAGTACGCACAAAGCTATTGTCAAGATTGGAACTGGAAACCAGATCTCTGAGCTCCCAGCTGGCTACAAGATCCCAGACTGGGGACAGAGGTGTTGGGGTGCCCACAGATTGGTGCCTGTGGCGTCTGTCTTTGGATGATAACCTGCCAAAGGGCCACCTAAGATCTTATCGTCCAGAAAAGACAAGCCATTTTCAAACAGCATCAAGGAAAGTCGATTCGACCAAAAGACGGGAGGCAAGTTATCAAGTTTTAAATTTCCTTTTTTTGTGTATTTGGAAAGAAAGAAAAAACCAAAAACCTCTATGATTCAGGGAGAAGATATACAATGAAAACAGTTTTCTCCAACTCTTATGTCTGTTGAGATGCTACTAATCAGGATGGCTTTCTCTCCCCCCACCACCTCTTTTATTTTTTGGAAGGGGAGGGATGACCCTGCTGGGTTTTGGAGTATGCCTATAGCAGCTTTTAGCAAATCACAGTCCCAGCAGTAGGTTCAGCTTTGAAGAAAGATTTACAAATCTCTCACTGCTTTATAAATATCTGCATTTATATCTTAAAGAAGAAGAAGAAAAAGGCCCTCACGGTCGCTCTCAGTCTCCTTACCCTCTCTCCCCCGCCTACTTCCCCTTTTCTTGCTTTCCTCTTTCAGAAATTAAAGATTGTGATGTGTGCAGGAAATGAGGGTCTATAAAATTGTGATAAAATGTTCCTGCAAAATTGCCTTTGAATTTTCGCCTTGAATTGCAGGCAAAATGAAATTGTTCACTTTCAGTATTGCTTTGTTTTTGACCCCTTTTTGTGAATTCTCAAAGGAAAGAAACATATTCCCATCTTTTATAGTAATCAAATTTATCTGGCATCTCTCAGCCTCTTGAATTACTTATGCTAGAGTTGGCCAGCCTCGGGAAGGCTGTGGCTGGTTTATTTATTTATTGTTCTAAAGTGAGGGTTTTTGACATGAGGTTCCCACATCATCATCCTAGAGGGGTATAGGAGAAAAATCGACATCCCATACACATATGTAAATATATGCATGCCTCATAAAGGTAAAAGACATCCAATGAGAGATACTAGGGAGAACTTTACAATCATAGGTCATAGATGTTGAATTTAATATTTTCACATGACAGAGGAAAGAAAATCTCATGTCACTGATATAAAATTCTATGTGAAAAGAAAAAAAACTGCAGCGAGAGGCTTTGCATGTTCATAAAAGTACTAATAATTGGTTGCAAACCTGTTTGGTAACTAGCTGGTTTTAATAATACTATTTCTGTAGCAGGTGACTGCATCATCTTGTAATATTGGGACTTTAATAGGACTCTTTTTCACCAAATAATGCACAATCAGGACTGCACACCGGTGTCACCTGCAGCAGCATTCTGCCAGGCTCAGACTGGCCTGGTAACCCAGAGTTCTCCTGTAATATGATTTATTCTTTTCTCTTTATTTCAGATCTCTTGTGTCTACTTAAAAAAAACAAAAACAGAAAAACCTGGGTTACATGTGCAAACCTGAGGAAATCAGATTTGAGTTTCTAAATGAAATATTTCTTATGCTGAGAAAACAAAAATATTCTAATATATAAACATCAGGGAAAATATATCAATTCTGTTTTTGTTTGTGGCCATGGGTAACCTCCACTGGTTTGAGTAAAAAATTAAGTAAAGAGGAATTATTCTCAAAACCATGACTAAGATCTTACCCATCTTTATTTAAATCTTTACTTAGGAAGCTATATGATTTTCCAACTGCTGGACTCCTTTTATGCTTATAGATTTCTAAATTATAGCAAGTTAACTCTGACAAACTCTAAGCAGTTAATTCATAGTTTTCTACCTGTTTTTTTTTTTTTTACAATATAGGCAAAACATGGCTATACTATAATCTGCTTACCACACTAATTTTTCAAAGGCTTTCATTGCATGTTTCTGGTTTATTGCTCATACATTTCTTAGGAGCTCACATAAAAACCAGGATCTTTTCTTTAAAGTTATCCTTAGGTCAGTAAGAGTATATAAGTTTAAGAAAATATAAAATGAAGATCCTTAGAGAACAATGTGTTCTATGCAATTTGAAGGTCTCTTACATACGCTTTACTTCTGTGATAGTGTGAGGATTTCAGAATGATTGAAATAGTCTTATATGTTAGTCCCAGGCTAACACATCAGTGTCTCTCTATGTATCAGCATTTCTGAAGATTAAGTGAAAAGTCATCAAGTTCAAAATAAATGAGAGGACTTGCATTAAATTAATTAATAACATTAGATTTACGTTAGAAAGATTTGTTTTAGCAATCATTATCTAGAGCTTAAATTTTGATTAATTTATGTAATCAAAGGACTCAACTATGCTGCCTGTCACATTTTGATTTGGATGAAAAAAAAAGAAGACAGTTGCTTTTCAAAAAGATGAATATGCAAAAGCCTAAGTTTTCACAGCATTTCTCATGGAGCTGCAGATTTCAAGAGGATGAAACATCTTTATGAGAACTTGCATTTTACTTTTTCCTTCTCCTTTATAAAAGAAAATCCTAAACATTTGTATAAATACCTTAATCCACCAGAAAAATGAATTAATGTGATTCTTAATTGTGATGGTAAACGAACAGAAAGAATCGGTATTTATTTGATATAATTTTAAAAACAGTTTTATTCTGTTGCCTCAGAGAAGGTAACAAATTCGTTCCTGGTTCATACACAGTAATTTAAATGTGTCCGGTTCTGCAGTTGTGCCGACGAATCAATTTAGTGTGGGTTTGTTCACATCTAAAAGAAAGTTAAATGCTGACTTTGAAAGTAGAGAAACGGTCCACAGATATCTTTTGCTTTCAAAATGCACGCGCTCGACTGTGATCCTTAAAAGCTTTTATTGAACTATTTTCTTTTTCTGTTTGCAAAATTCACAAAGAGCTGTTCTATAAGCCCTCTTCCTATTTTCCCCAGTTCGGCCTAAATTTTGCCTCAGGGGAATAAACAGCAACAGTGCTGAATTTCCCATTCTGAATGTATATGCCAACACAGAGGGCTTTTATTACAAGGAAAGAAATCAAATCATTGTCACCTAAAGTGCTAATTATGTCTGATAAATGTATGGCATACACTTAAGGCAAAGCGAGCTTAGGAACTGATACACCTTCTGTAATTACAGTGACCAACCTAGCTCCATCAATCTAAATTTTTTTTCAATCCATGTTCATTTGGGTGGCTCTATTTTTATTAAATGGCTTTCTTCAGCTTCAGTGGACCCACTTGCGGCTAATAAGGAAACTTTCATTAAGTATTTTGGAACTGCACGCAGTAAGAAGTCGTGTTACATGATACACACCCAGATGTGTGCACACGGATGTACATGCACCACGGCAAGTGCAATTACTCTCGCCTTCCTGTGGGCTACACAACTGCAAACAGAGTAGAGTTTCCCTTCTTTGTTTGCCTAATGAATTTCTGTACCCAGTTAACTAAAAACACCGTATTTCTGTTTCCGGGGAGCCTGATATCCCACCATCCAGCTGTCCCCCTTCTGGGGACGCAAATGCCTCATGAAGAGGCTGCTGTCTGCCTGGGGAACCTCTGACGGTAACATTTAGGAACTGCTCCTCTCCCCCTGTTGTTCTCCATGAAAGAAAGCCACCAGTTTTTCCCAGAGCCAAATTGTAAGTGGCCTCTAATCAGACCTGACACCCTAACACCAATGAAATAAGAGTAGGTTTTAATTACACCGAGGGAAGCTGCTTTACAGTCCCTGGGTCCTCCAGCATGCGAGGTGATTTTCTGCACCCGCATACGTGTTCGGCGGCAGAGATGTCGCTCCTGTGTGTGCCAAGTCACTCCCGCCTGTCATGATCAGGCTCAGGGTTGAAGGGGAAGCTTGGTGTTTTGCTCTGTCATGTCACCCCTCGGGGTTTTCATCCCTCGCTTGTGCACCCAGCCAAGGGGCACCCTGCACCCTCGGGGAAACACCTATGTGCGCAGATGTTTTCCTCACTGCTGAACACCAAACTTTCCTTCTGTGGTTCCCCCCACTCCCCTTTTTTCATCTCAGTCTCTTTGGCCTCAGTGCTTAATCTCCTTAACGCTCCTCAGCCTCTCTCTAGCATTCCAGTGTCTGCTCTGTTAATGTTTCTTTGTTTCCCACTTTCACTATTTAAGAGTAAGCCACTAGTTCTAAAAGCTGTGTTTTTGAAGACAGTAGAGAGAGGCTCAAAATTTTTCCATTTCCTTTTCATTTTAGAATATTTGTGGGTTTGGAGGAAAAATTAGTGCTACCTAATTGAAGAAAAGAGGTTCATGGTAAATACTGAGTTTTCCATTTATTTTTACTTCTTGCGTTATAATAGTAATGCTGGAATTCAAAGTTTCTGGTTGCTACACAGTTATTCAAATACATAAATCTACAACAAAGATGTTTTACAGAATACTTTTCTTAGTCTTAATAGTTTTGTATTAAATTTTAAAATTAACTATATGGTTTAACTTTAAGAAATATCTTTTAGGATTGCATTAGACTTGGTATCATTAAAATGGTAATGTGTTTGGACTTATTTACTTGGGTTCTGATTACATGATAGATTATAAAATATTTTTAAATAGAGAAAATTACAAGGATTTTAATTTTAATCCTGGGAAATTCTCCAAGTATGAGGAATATTTCTAAAAACTTTCCATGAATTTAAAAGGGTAATATTTCTTGAAATTCGATGATTCATTTGAACAAATTTAATTATAATGGCCAGAAGACTACATATAATGCTAATTACTATGTTGTATTCTCATGGTAAAAGTTATACATACTTCTCAGTGATGTAGTAATCAGCTCTAAAAAATTAAATTTACTTCATAAAATATCCCTTAAAAATGAAATTGTCATCCAAATTATTGTTTGTTACAGTAAAACATAAATCAAATATTAAAATATTAGGACTGATTCCATTTATTGACCTATACTCCAAAAACATACATCCAAATAGATTGTAGGTAAATCTTCATAGCATCATTATTCATAATTACTCAAGTTTAAAACAACCGCATGCCTACCAGCTGATGAATGTATAAAGAAATGTGGAATATCCATAAAATGAAATGGTGTTTGGCATAAAAAGGAATGAATTATGGATACATAGTACAACAAGGATGACCTTCGAAAACATGCTCAGTTAAAAAAAAAAACATGCACATGGGATTGGACTAAAAATACAGTGAATGTTTGAATTTTTGAAAAAAATTATAGTAATAGAAACAATGTCATTAATCCCCCTCACTTATCCCATCATACTTGCCACTTTCTGTTTGAGTTCTGGAATCCCTTTTTTAGTGAGTGGGTTTAGTTGGTGCTGTCCTGGCCGCCTCCATGTCCTGAATCCATTCGAAACATTTACTTTTCATGGTCATTTTGACTTTGGAGGAGAAATAGAAGTTGCACAGAGCCCGGTCCTGTCAATAAGGTGGAATGTAAAGACACTCAACACAAGGTAATTTTTAGAATTACTTTACAAAGTGGCAAGAATGGTAGGATAAGCGTGTTTGAAGTGAGGGAGAGTGTTATAGCAATATGTTTTACTGTAATAATTTTAAAAAATATAAATATTCACAGTAGATTTTGATCATGTTTCTCATATGACTCCTTTTAGATTAAATATTTATGTCATATAAATCTATGTAGCTACAAAGTAGATTACTGGTTGCCTGGGGCTGAGGAGGCGAGTATATGGGGTGTTTGTGGGGTGGGTAACTCAAGGGTACCATGATTCTTTTAGGGACATGATTGTGGTGATGGTTGATTGACTGTGATGATAGTTGTACAACTCTATGAATATACTAAAATATACCCAGCCGTACAGTTTAAAGTAGTTGTGTTTTATGGGTACGAGTTATGCCTTGATAAACTTGTATTCACATGTTCATATACTAAAGGCTAGTAAGCAAAGAAAACCATCTGATTACTTTTGACAAAAACTAGTTTTTCATTTAATATACTTTTGCTTAGAGTGAAATTCTAGGTTAACACTCCAGCTGACATTATGCTCACTGGTTTCTGTTCTAGGGCTTGTGTTTCCATTAGAAAAGAAATAATGACTTTTGGTATGGCTGAAACACTGACAATGATTTTTTGCATAAGCTGTTTTTAACATTTTTATATAAAGCATTTCTTGAAAGTTAGGAAAAGTGACAAAAGAGTAATTAGAACTTGAGTGCTTTTTATATTTAAAAACATACATAGTTCTAAGTGTTTCAAATTACATTTGAATATGGTTAGAACATTTTAACCTAAACTTTGCTCTAAAAATGATAAACTAGAAAATGACACAGTACTTTTTTTGAATGTAAAATATAGCATGCTTTCAGAAAACAATGTAAAAGATACACACGCATGCACACGCGCACACACACACACACACAAATTATTGAATAAACAAAACTCTCCTGTATTTACCTCTCAGAGCAGGTCATTGTCATCTCCCCAAAAGTCCCCTGGGGCCTCCTCTCCAGTTCCAACCCTTTTGTTTTCCACAGCAATGAGTTTCTCATCCCTTTCGAGGTAATCATGTCATTTCACTGTTTTAAAATTTATCCACAAATCTATGTCTCCATAAACAATACAGCTCATTTATGCCAGGTTCTTAACACTATATAAATAAAATAATTATGCTCCCAAGATTCATTTCGGGTGACAGTCAACATCTTAGTCCATAAAGGTCAGATAGTTAAAAAAAAAAAAGTTTGGTTTTGTAGGCCTCATGGTTTCTGTTGTGAATATAGTATTCACTTCTGTTCTTGTGGCATGAAAAGTACAAACACAGTATGTAATGATTGAGCTTCTCTTTCAATACTTATTTTCAAAACGAAACTACATTTGGGACCATTGTTGGCTAACTTCTGATTTAAATGATTGCATAGCTATAGCTCTTCTCATTGTCACATATCATTCTACTATATAATTATGTCAAAATTTATTTACCTATTCTATTTTCTATGAACTTTTGGTTTTTTTTCCAGCTGGAAATATTGTAAAATAAGCGCTTCTCTAAACATTCTTGTGTATGTACATTGGTGCAAATATGCAAGAATTTCTCTAGAGCATATATATATATATGGTTATGGTACCTTTGGCTTGATAACTCATGGATTTTTTCAGTGGTGTTTTTAGCTTTTTCTCTCATCTGAAGGTTTTCAAATTCCCATCTCAATAGTTTAAATTTTAGCCAATTTAGTGGTAATTCTATGTCTTTATAGTTTTTATTTGCAAAATCAGGATTATTAATGAGATTATATTTTCATTAGATTTACTTATTCAACACTTTGCTGTTATTGTGATATCTTTTAAATTGTATTTTCTAACTTTCTATTGCTGATATGTAGAAATACATTGATTTTTGTATATTGAGTATATGTCAGGGACTTGATAGAGTCTTCTATTAATTCTTATAATTTGTCACAAGATTATTGTGGATTTTCTACATGAGAAACTATATAAGTATGGAAATAATGACAGTTTGGTTTCCTTCTTTCTAGTCCTTGTATGTTTTTCTTTGCTTTATTGTGCTGACTCTGACCTCCAGAACAATGCCAAGTGTAAGTGGTAATGAATATCCTCATCTTTTTTCTGTTCTCAAGGGAGAAAATGGCCAGTATTTCAATGTTAAATATGATGCTTGCTACAGTTTAGGAGGTAGATAACCTATTTAAGATTATTAAAAAATCCTTTCAATTCCTAAGACCCCATAAGGTATCTTTTTTTAGTAAAAGTGTGTTGTTAAAATTTTATCATTTTCAGCATCTTATTGAAATGATTATGTTTTCTTCTTTAATCTGTCAGTGTGGTAAAGTTCATTAATTATTTACTGATGCTAAATTTACCTTGCATTCTTTGTGTACAAATTCAATCATAATGTATTATCTTTTTATATTGTTAGAATTATTTAGTGCATAATTTTACTAGCACTTTTATATTTTTGTTCATGAACAACATCAGCCTATTATTTTACTGTGTGCATCATCATGCCCACAGTTTGATATCAAGGCAAGATTGGCCTCATAAGAAGAATTTCCTTTATTTTTCTACTGGTGGAGTTAATTTTTTAAAAATTTTTGTTAATTTATAAAAATTCTCGAATATCTGGTAGAACTCACTGGTGGAGCTATCTGAGCCTAAACTTTTACTTATGGGGAAAAATTTTAAATACTATACCAATTTTCTCAGTAGTTGTTAGATTATTAAAATACCTAACCAATTTTGTAAATGTTATTTGTATTTTAAAAAGCTTTTTAGTGTATAGACATCTAATTATATTGAGGTAAAATATTTTGTAACATTCTCTTTTCATTTTTTAAATGATTGCAGCATCTATAGTCATGTTTTAGTTCATTCTTAATATTACTTCTTTATTTTTCTCATTTTCTTTATCTGCATGGCTAAATATTTTGCAAATTTATCATTTTTTTCAAAGAACCAACTTTTGGCCTTTTGATCTGTATTTATTCTGTTAGTTCCAAATGATATATTTATTATTTTCTTTTTTCTACTTTTATTTCTATTTGTTTTGGTTTTAAAATTGTACATTTACACCTAAATAATTAATTATTACATTTCATAACTTTTCCAAATATTCACTCATATATTTATATGTCTTGGCTATGTCTCACACACTTTTGTTTGTAGTATATGTCATTATCATGCATTTTTACATATTGTATGGTATTCTTTAGATTTCCTTATTGAGCCATGGTTATTTTAAACTGTATTTCTCTAGTTTTCAAATTTAAGGGAAATTTTCTCATTTTATTTTTGTTTAATGATTCCTGTTTTTTAAGTCTAATCAGAGAAAATACCTCATATAATTTCAGTTGGGAGATTTTTTTGAGACTTACTTTATGGATCACCATATGGGGAATGTTTGTGTTCTGTGTGGGTGTGAAAAAATACACTGTGCGGTTGTTGAATATAGTATTCCAAAATACTACATAGGTCAGTAGTCAGGTTTATTAGCCATATTATTTAAAACTTTTGTATCCTTATTGACTTTTTCAATCTGTAAAACAGCCAGACAAAACTAAACTTAATTATTTTAACGTACATTCTTTATCAGTGCTTGAAAATATATATTTTTGAGAATTGACTATACTGTTTTTTCCTTGATATGTCCATGTTTTTTTGTTGTCTCCCTGGCATCAACCTTTTGTATCTTTATCTTTTAATATGTGTCAGATGGACAGCATATGAATTTTCTGTGTGTTCAGTCTGATTCAACATTTGTTTTTTAATTGACACTATTAGTTCACTCATGTTTAATGTAATCAGTGTTAAATCTGGTCTTCAATTAGCTAGCATATTTTATATTCTTTGTCTTCTCAATTTTATATGAATGTTTGTTCAAGTGAACTCACGTATGTAGCTCTTCTCTCCTTTTCTTTTTATGCCTTAGAACTTACTTCTAGGACTACTGCCTTCTCTTGCATTATTATTTCCTTTAGTAAGGATATTCTGCAGGAAAACATTCACAGTTTTTATATGTTTAAAAATGTCTTTATTTCCCCTATCTCTCTTTGTTAATAAGCACTCTGACAGTTTTTAAGCCTCACTCCACCCTTCCTCCCCATGGTCCACATGTGGGAACTGATGAAAAGGCCTAGGTGCTCTATCTTCTGGCACCAGCAGTAGTCTCAAACCATGTAAAACCCTGGCTTGTGGGAGTCTGCATCCAGGGTCCAGATCCTTAAAACCATGAAAGCCTCACGAAAGTCTCCTTTCCTTTATTTTTAGAGCCTCTTTTTGATGAGCTTTCAAGGCTTCCCTTGTTCTTCTCCAAATGCCTCAGTTATTTTAATGATAACCTTTTCATCCTGTTTGGTGGATGTGGCACCAACATCCCAACCAAAATTTTGGTGGGGGTCTATTCTAAACTCTGCAAAGTGTTTAGAAGACTCTTCAAACATACTTTCTCTGGATGTGAAGCCATTTCACAAATACTTTCTTTCACTATAATGGATACATCTTTCTACTCTCTTTTGGTTTCTAGTTCTGTTTTGAGAAGTCAGATATCTAATTGTATACAACTTGTCTGTTTATTAATTTATAGCAGCTCTTAAGATTGTACAAGATCCTTGGTATTCTATAGTTTCATTGTGATGTCTGTAGGGTGTGTTCTCTTCTGTTTACTGCTGTCTGAGATCTGAGAATACCTGAGCATTTTCTTGCTTCAAGGAAACTTGCTGTCATTATCTCTTCAAATTGTTCTATTTTCCATTTTTTCCTATTTTCTGTTTTGAACTTCAATCATATGTGGTAGGCCTTCTCATTGTATCACCTCATAGCTCTTCTATATTTTTCATTTTTTCTTTGCTGGGCTACACTTTGGATGATTTCATTTAACTAATATTCCAGATTATTTTCTCTTCAGCTGTTTCTAAACTGCTTTTATATTTATTTACTCTATTTTGAATTTCAATTATACTTTTATTTCTAGAAGTTACTTCGTCAAATCTCCTAAGACATATTTTTCTAGCTCCCTACCTGTATTTTCAATTTTAATATGTATCTTTTTCATCGTAATAAGCATAAGTGTTTTACTATCTGTGCCTAGCATTTCCATTGTGTAGGTCTTTTTTCTTGTCATTTGTCCTTTGTAAATTTTCTTGAGCATGGTTCCATTTTCTCTTAACTAATGAATATTGTAAATTCTGAGCTATTTGTGAGTTTCGAAACCTAGGATAGAGCTGGTCTCCTTCCTAGGGGATTTGAGATTGTGTCAGCTGTGTGCTTCCGAGGAATACATTCAAGACCATGTTCAGTTGAATTCTGAGCCTTAGGGTTTTATCTTGTTGTTATCAGATTACTTAGCTGATGTGAGTTTAGTATGTAAATTGAAGTGAGCATAGCTTTTGTGTGTATTTTTTTTATTTTATGAAAAAATAAAATTTCACAGCAAAATAAGGAGAATAGCAAAAATTAATGCACGGTATAATTATCTTTGAAGTAATTACTCAAAGTACAAGACATAAACCAAAAAGATTCTTACCAAAAAGAGACAGATAGTAACACAAACTTTCTTTTCAACGAATTCAGATAACTAGTATGTGTTTTTAAATGTCATTTGTTCCCCCTCTATTCTACTTAGTCCCCAGGCAACTTGAATTTAGTCCCCTGAAAATATAAGAAGGCTTGGTGGGTCTCTTCTGACTTATACTTACCCTGAGAGTATGAGCCTTTGGGAAATCAGTTTAATTTGGCAAATTTGGAAAACGCCTTAGAACTTTAGTAGTGGCTTCCTTCCTTGGATTTCTGCATTTTCTGATATTTTGAACTAGGTTTTTACTCCCTTACCTAACCTTCAGTAATCTTAAGAAGTTACTTTTTAAGAAATTCATCATTTGTGATTACTGTTCTTGGTCAGGGTGATTTATATAACCTAGCCTGCCATATTCCCAGAAAGTAAAGTTTCAAAACTGACCTTAATCCTCACCCCTATGCCTAGTGCTGGTAACTGAACCCAGAGCCTTATGAATGCAGGCAGGGACTCTACTACTGAGCTACATCTCCAGTCTATTAAGAGTATTTTTTAACAACAGCACTACTGAAGCACCATTCAGGTTGTGAGTAAGAAATCATATTCTTCAACATTTTGGAAGAAAATTCAGATCAAGGACAGAAACCATTCGCCTACCATTTTATGAACCTGATTTCAACTTTGTGGGAATCATAGTCCTCACGAGGTGTTGTTATTATGATTTTCCTCATTTTAAAGATGAGTATGCTGAGGCACAGGTAAGTTGTTGATGATCACATGACTTCAAATAATAGAGCTATGTCTTAAATCCAGCTCTGTTCGATCCTCAATTTAGGCTTGCAACCACACGTTTTTCTTCTTGCCAGCCTTGAAATTATTCTAACTGCCCTTTTGATTTTTACATCTCTACTTTGGCCTTTGAACTCCTTTGAGTCATTGCTGTATAGAGTCTCACTAGACCTGAGCTAATGTTCCAGGGGCTTACCCAGCCCTCAGCCTCTAACCTGAGAAATGGGACTACTTCCAGTATGTTCCAAAGATGTTGTGAAGAAGCCCACTGGCTAGGAAATGTAATACACCAAATTTAAGGACCTAGACTCTCTGTAAATAAACATTAAAGTCCATATGTAGAATTTAAAAAATGATTTATTCAGAATTTTTAAATACAAAAGTTGTATATATTCATTATAGAAAATCAGAATATATGAATGAACAAAACCAAGAGAATAGAGAATACCTATAATCATACCCAATGGCAGTCACTTGGAAACCCTTCCAAACTCTTTATACATATACACATTCTCTATAGTTACATTTATATTCTAAAAAGGAATCATGCCACTCATGCTGTTTTGTAGCTAGGTTTTGGCCGCATGGTCTCACGTGCTTTAATGATGATTATATGTTGAGTAGGGAACAGTATGGATTGAGATGAAAGCCAGAAACCAACAGGAGTCTGGGCCATAAGTCTTTTCTATGTCTTATTTTTCTAACTTACTATGTCTTATTTTCTAATATTATGCAGTAATCATTACTTACCTGTGGAACAGTGACCTAAAAATATTTGTTCTTTCTAATATGGAGATAGTTATGGTGGTTAACACAGAAAGTATTGTCCCATGTGGTTAGGCTTTTGTGATAGTTTGTTCCTGTTGATCTTTTCCTTCTGAGTATAGTAGTTATTTCAAAGCACATAGCACTGAAAATGATAACCATGATATCCAAATGTAAAGATACTTACATCTGGGAAACTTTTTAACATAACACCTAAAAGCTCAGGAAAATTAGTCTTTCTTTCCATTGAATGTTTAACAATCAGTAAATGTTGAAGGACAAAATTATTCATTCCAAGGATAGAAGTGATTTTGGAGGGTACAAGCTGACTACTGTAATGTTAGCACAGTTGTCCCTTGCAGTTCACAGGGAACTAGTACCAGAACCCCTGCCTTGAATACCAAAATCTGTAGATGCTAGCATCCCTTGCATGAAGGGCGTAGTATTTCATGTAATAGACACATGACCTTGTCATATACTTTAAATCTTCTACAGGTGATTTATAGTACCTAATACAATGTAAACGCTATTTAAATGTAATATTGTATTGTTTAAGGAATAAAGATAAGAAAAAGGTCCATATGTGTTCAGCACATAGGTTTTCTTTCCATGAATGTTTTTGATGCATGGTTTACTGAATCCCAAACCCCACAGATACAGAGAGCTGACTGTGTATTTCTAATCAAGGAATTATGAACACTTATGGAAATCTTAGAGTGGAACTTGTCCAACAATGGCAATTCGAACTGTAATAGTCTCACTTTTGATGAACATTTGCATGGCTTTTAAAGCCCTTGCTTAGGCACAACTTTTTTTTAGTTCTATAAGCCCAACATGTAAGTTGCCATAAAAATATAACAAATGATTAAATAAAAGTTATTTTAGCAAAAAACACATTCACATTAGTCCCTTGCAGAATACTGTCCCTTACTTCAAATACATTTATTCCATTGTTCCTGTTACTTTGAAGCTATTCTGGACGTTCTCTTCCATAAGTATCTTTAGTTGTGCTCTCACAGTTGCCTCAATGTCCTGAATTATTTCAAAATGTTTGTCTTTAATGATCATTTTGACCGTGGGAAGCTGCAGAAGTCCCACCAGCACCAGACCCAGTGATTAAGATAGATGACAATACACTAGAATGTTTCTACAAACTAGTTTTTCCATTGGTTGTCACTTGGCAGCAGTAGTCACTTTCATTTATTTTTTTAATCACACCTCATAGAGACACTTATGAAAGAGGACTTCCAGAATGGCTTCAGAAAGTAACAAGAATGAGGGGTTAAGTATGTTTGAACAGGGATAAATGTTTTGGAAGGGATTAATGGTAAGGTGTCTTTTTGTGTAATAAATTTTAAATTTTTATTTAAACATTTACCACATATTTTGATGACAGTTTATAGAAGAATGTGAACTTGGACAAACCATTTAATCTCTTGGAGTCTGTTTCATTACCTAAAAACCTACTTTGCTGTTCACAGTTATTTTTAAAATAATGTGGCATTGCACACCCTCATGCATACATCTTTATACATTTGACAAAATTTTTATTGTATAGATTTCAAGCAGGGAAAATATCGTATCAAAGGGAAGCCATATTGAATATTCTGATAAACTAAAGCCAGATTATTCTCCACGTGTACAGACAGCATCAGTTTACAGTCTACTAAGAGTGTACCAAAGACCATACTTTTCAACATTTACTATTATTAGTATTTTTTCAACCAATGGGTTAAAACATCACATCATTTATTTATTTGGGTCCATCATTACTAGTGGATTGAAACATTTTTTTTTCATGTTTATGTTTCCATTGTGTTTATTTTCTGTAAAATGAATTTGTATCTTCTGACCATTTTTTGGTTCTTTGTTCCTTTCAGATATACATGACATTTAGGCCTAGGTATATATACTCATTTTATTTATGTAGGAATATGGGTCAGTAGACATAGAGTTTTCTTTCTTCTTTTCTCTTTTGCTTTGCTTGACTATGTTCTGGAAAACCATCAGTCTTTTTCTAAAGTATGATGCAGTTTCCATAACTTTAGAATGATTTATCCTTTGAAAGTTGGGCACATTCAGGGTAGCCATTTTTTCTGATTTGCCTGAAACTGTTCCTGTTTCTCATATTGTCCCAGCTTAATTATTAATAGCACTGTCTTTCACTCTCTAAAGTGTCCCAGTTTGGGCGATAAATTAAACAGCCCTTGGGATGAGCTCACTTATAAAACTGGCAGGGCCTGAGGCATTGGGGGTGTGACTCACAACTTTTTCTGTTTCTAATATGGTTGTTGTCTATTTAGATTTTTGTTTAACTTTATTTTTTAGTCAGTTTGGAAATTTATATATTACCTTAGAAAATCATTTCACTTAGGTTTTGAATTTATCAGTGTATATTCACATAAACATCTATTTTTCAAGTACATTAAAATGCTCGTCTTATTTAACTCCTACCTTTGTGTTAAGTCCTTTTTCTATGTCCTAATATTAACCATCTTTTTCTTTTTAGGTAAATATTTGTCTATTTTATAACCCTTTTTTAAATTTATAAAACAATGCATTTTTGTTTTCTAACTTATCCCTCTGCTTTCTTTGAAGTTATCATTTTATCTTCTTTTCCTAGCTTTTTAAACCGAATGTTTAGTCAACTGTCATTCTTTTCATTTTCTAGAAAATACAGTATAAGCCGGGTGTGGTGGCTCACGCCTGTAATCCCAGCACTCGGGAGGCTGAGACAGGCGGATCGTTGTGAGTTCGAGACCAGCCTGGGCTACAAAGTGAGCTCAAGGCCAGCCTGAACGGCATAGTGAGACCCTGTCTCAAAAACAGGGCCAGGGATCTAGCTCAGCGGTCTAAGCGCTTGCCTGGCAAGCGCAAGGTCATGAGTTCAATCCCCGGTGCTGCAAAAAAAAAAAAAAAGAAAAAAAAAAAAGAAAAAGAAAATACAGTATAAATTATGAATGTTGATCTGTATACTGTTTGACCTCCTCTTTTTGGTAGTTTGTAGCTATGGTATTTTAGGTAGTGAAATGGTGCTTTCATTATTCAATCTTTAATTGGTTTAGATTGTACAGCTGTCTCTTCATGATGATAAATGTGTGTCAATCATAGCTTTCCATGGAAACACATCACTCTTCTCTTTAGTCTATCACCTAATTTTGTAAGTTTATATTGTCTAGTTTTTTTCATTGTATTAACAATGTTACAATGAATGTATTTGTTCACTTGTTCATTTATTTCTTTAGAATAAATTTTAGGAATGGAATTTCAATCAAAGTAGATAGCCTCTTTTTTAGTTTTTAGTTTTTTGATACACATTTCAAAATTTCCCGTTAGAAAGTTTTCAAATTCTCATTCATGGAGTATGAGCATGCTCACTTGCTCACTCCCACAGCATGGCAAACTACTGGTTGTAGGCTAGGTCATGGCCATCCTTGTGGGGTTTCCATCACCTCTGTGTCCGGGAGGATTAGAGGGAGAAATGAACTCATAGGTCCAAATGTTCAACCTGAAAAGGACCTGAAAATCAACTCATTTGACTACTTTTATTTTTACAGATCAGGAAATTAAACCAAATAAATTTTTATTTTTTTTAGTATTCTACATTAAAAAGATGACAAATAAATGTTCTCAAAGTATCATTGGTAAATGTTTGTTCTAGCCATGCTACTTATTTTAATAAAGAATATATACAACAACGTATGTATGTATCCACCAATCATCAACACATTGGTTGGGTGCTAACTAGGTCAAAGTTCTGAATGTGTAGAGTAAATTTTATAATTAAAGATATGGTTAAGTACTGCATTTGGAATATCCAAGAAATTACTTTTTATTTGTTGTCAATAGCAACATAACAAGGATTTTTAGAACAAAAGCCTTTCTTCCACCAGCTTTCCCCGTCATACCTGGTGGTTTGACTAAAATCCATCATCTTGATCTCATGAGACACTGTGGCAAATTTAAAATAGATCCATCAAGCCTCCCCTATTCCCCTAAACTATGTTTGATTGATTTCAAGTGCCAGATAAGTTGAGGGTTCAGCACTGTTGAGCTATGGATCCCATCATTTCTTCGTCAGGTGGGTCCTGGTAACTCTGTGCCCAGTTCTGCTATGACTTCTTCAAAGAACAACATCACATATATTGTGATGTTGAGGGGGGTGTTTATAGGCATGTGATCTACTTCCAGTGATGCCTGACACACACATACACGGGTCTATGGAGAGTTATGGAAAACGCAGCAAAAGACGCTCCTGACCATATGGAAACACCAAAGGTGCTTTGTAGAGATGACCAGATGGAGTAATGTGTGCAGTCATGGAGATGTGCGAGATGTGTTGCAGCAGGAAACTGTGCCCCTTGCAACTCACTGGTGATGAGAGATGCAGGAGAAATGCAGGCTGGGAGATGTCTTAGGCATCTGTGAGATAAACAAATGGAGCTATGCAATTGGAAATAGGCTCTGGAACTTCAAAGCAAGAAATAAAGACTCAAGAGGCCCTGGCCTATGTCTGCACCTAGGAAAAGGTATGGATAGAAGGAGGGAAAAAAGAATTCGACAAGAGCCATAGGGTCACTTTGTCAAGGATCAATTAGAAAAGGAGCAACACGAATACCAATTGTAAGTTTTACAAAGAATGTAGTTGGATTAGGACTGCAGTCAAAACCTGTGGAAACATCAGTCAACCTTAAACTACAAGCAGGGCCCCTGAATTTGGCAAGTAGGAGATTGTTCTTTTTCCAGGTGATGGTAAGCATGGAGGCCACATAGCAAAACAATTCTGAGCAGATGATTTGGAGGAAGATGGTAGGGGTTATAATTTTAAGAAGTATGGAAAGTCTTCAAAAAACTAAAAGTAGAAATTCCATTTGATCTGGCAATTCTTTGGCTACATATCTTCCTGAAAGCATTAAAGTCATCACACTACATGATATATGCATAGCCATGTTTATAGAAGCACAAGTCAGAATAGAAAAGCTGCTTACATGTCCATCAACAGATGAATGGCTAAAGAAATGGAGTATTAGTTTGCCATAAAGATAAACTTGAGTCACTTGTAGGAAAATGGATGAGCTTTAAGACCACAATGTTAAGTGAAATAAATCAGACACACATACTTAAATATTACATGGTTTCACTTATACAAGAAACCCAAATTATAAAGCAAAATAAAAGATAACTAATAGGAAGTAAGGAGATGGAGCTTTCTGAATGGAAGACGGATCAAAGGATGAAAAGTGGGGGGAGAGGAGAGAAAGGGAATGAGAAAGGGAATTAAGATGTGTTAAGTACATTACCAACTTCACACAAAGAATGTAAACATTATCTCAAACATGTACTAAAGGCCAGGCATGTTGGCACACACTTGTAATCCCAGCACTTGGGAAGCTGAGGCAGGAGGATCACTGTGAGTTCACAACAAGCCAGGGCTACAAAGTGAGTTCAAAGCCAGCATGAACTCCTGAACTGCATAGTGAGACCCTGTCTCAAAAAGAAAAAAAAAAATACTAAACACAAAAAAGGAAAAGAGGTTAGGAAAAAAAGAAGTATGCAAGTGAAGAGAGGAGGAAGGGACATGGAGAACAACCCAAGAGCAAGACTGAACTAAGAAAGGACTTCATTTGTTTGAGGAAGGTACCTTGTTTCTAGACAGCGGGCCACAGAGACAAGAAGTAACAAGACACAGTAGGGATGCAGGATTTTGAGACTTTGAGCATTCTGTTATTCTGTTAAAACATTTCTCAAACATTCCTTCAACTTTATCCTGCACCTTACTTATTCAAATGGAAATGCTAAAATTACCAGGAACATTAGAACAGTTTTTCAAACAGAGGGGTTTTGTTTGATTGTTTTTTCAATACTGGAAATGGAACCCAGGAAACACCCAGCAATTTCCCCAACCCTTTTACTTTATTTATTTATTTTAAATTTTGAGACAAAGTTTCCCTAAGTTGGCTGGTATCAAACTTGTGATCCCTTGCCTCAGCCTCCTGAGTAGCTGAGATTGCAGGTATGTGCCACCATGCCTAGCCGCATCGAATTTTACAAGCAGCCTTCAGCAGGAGAGAATACGTAACTTCACCTTGATGGAATGTGAATCTAAAGCATAGTTCAACATGTCACTGGCTACAAATAGATAGTATTAAAAAAAACACACCAAGATCAACCCTTTGTAGCAGAGCTAGCAGAACCAGTAGGTAAATCAATTTTATGCAACAGATTCTGTCTTGTTTATTAAGTTGATGATCATCTTGGGGTACTTCTTAGAAAATCTGTCAGCATAGGTTGTATTACAACCAAGCAGAAAAAGATCATTACCCTTAAAAAGATCTCCAGGAAAGCCTTCATTCGTATTTCATGATCTTAAAGGGATGACTTCATTTACAATTTTTTTTAACTAACAGCCATTTCCAAAACTTTCTTTCAAAGACCTAAAACTCTTGATTTCTTCATTTATTGATAAGGATGTATAGCACGGTGTAGTTGTTTTGCGTAACATACTGTTTTTAATTCTTTTGCAGAAGGTGCTGGAGGGTCTCAAGATAGCAAAATCTTTGAGCTTTGCATTCCTTTCATGTGATCCTAAGAGTTAAACTGCTACACTGGGGAATTTTTCTTTAAAATTAACTTAACTGAAAATCTCTTCAAATTGTATTGTCAGCTTCAGCGCGGGGCATGAAATAATTTTCCATTGTACCCCACCATCCCTCGAAGGTCAGACTCTGAATTGGGCTGTTACTGTCTTGCTGCCGAGTTTCCAAGCTACGTTAATTTTGGGTCTGCTGTTGATGGATGGAGCAGTTTGAATTCTGACATGTAGCAGGCTGACTTGAATGACCCGCACAAGCAGATGTCAGCCTGTTATTTCATGCCCGTTTGTCAGGAAGGAAAAACAGCATCTGTTCTGGCTGTTCTATTCTGATATGCCAACATGAAAGTGTGCAAATGTGTCTACACTTGATACAGCTTCTTGGGGCAGGATATATATATATATATATCTCTTATATAATATGCTAATGTGTAGAGGAAGAGCCATGTGTGGATTGTGTTTTCATGTGCTGTTGCTGCTTCATATTATAGTATACATCAATATTTTTGTGTGGATGGTTGCAGAGGTGTTTATCACTGAATACATACACTACAAAATTACTTTATGAATACAGGATCTATCCATGGACCATATCCTCATGCATCCTTCTGTGGGTAGCTAGATATCCATGACACTGAGGTTGCTGAGTATATCAATGTGGCAGAGGCACAAAGAGAGACTGTGTGGATTCCAACAATACAAGGAAGATGACTGAAGTTAGAAATGAGAAGCTGGGTGGGGAGAAAGTTGGGGTCAGAAAAGCTACAGGGGAGAGGCAGCATTTCCTCTTAAAGACTTCTTCCTCATAGGGCTGCAGGCAAAGAATCATGCATAGCGTGGGAATAGACTGATGAAGTATCTCATAAAATCAGAGAGAATAGAGTTTCTTAAGGAATCAGAGCTGCTTTCATGAGAAACCAGAAATAACTCTGAGTTCATGAATCACTGTGACCCGAAGCCACCCAGGCCAAAGGAACACCTTCCCTCTTTAAGTAACTACCTTGAACAGGAGGAATAAATTAGGTGGGAAGGTTCTCAGCATTGCTTGAATCTGGGGTTCTCTGCAGAGGCCTTGGAAGATCATGGACTCACCCTCTCCATCTCAGCCCAGAGCCACCCTCTCTCCTCCCACATCTCCATCTGGAAATTTTGCAGGGGACCAAGTTGCAGAGACTGAATTTTGTTTGTTTGCTGATTTTCTGTTTCTGTGAAGTAATACGTGCATATAGTTTCAAAAAATCTATACTAAAAGTTTATCAATACAGATAGCACTTTCCCTGATCCACCTTCCACCTCTAATCCTCTTCCCCAAAGGGAATTATTTCCCATTCATTTATCTAATGTCTTCTGCTGTGTATGCTGCTATGCCTCAGTTTATCCATTTAGGGCATAAACACTGGGGTTTTATTTAGAGGATCAGGATCCAGCTGTAGTATGCATCTCCCTGCCTACCCTTTCTCATCATCCCCAAATCAGTATTATAGCTCTGCGCTGAGCACAATAATGCATGGAAGTTATTACTTTGTTATACATTTTTTTGGCATTTTATTAATTTTCTCAATAATTCTATCTGTTCCCACCCTTTCCAGTAGAATCTTCCTGTGTGTCATCCCTTTCAGTGTGTTCTTCGGAAGGCTTTGTGCTTCAACTCCGGTACCAGTGGTGACTTTCTAGGTTTTTTTCAAGATTACTTTTTTTGTTCTCAATCTTTTGTTGTAACCTAGAAAATACCATTCCCTCTTTCCTATTTTTGGTTGCTTTACCTGGATGTTTTGCTCACTTTCCCTGGGGGGTTGGGCTTTCTTTTTACTCAGTTTATCCTCTCATTTTGTTAGATCACTTACTTCAATGCTAGATTTTTCAGATAGTATACACTGAATCTGGCATTGTAGCTTAGTGGTAGAGCACCTGCCCAGCATGCCAAGGTCCTGGGTTCAATCCCTAGTACCCCCTCAACACACACATGAAGGGAAGTGTTTAAGAATTTAAATACCTAAAAATAACTTTATTCCACCCTGAAGTATAACATTTGAGTATAAAATTCTAGGTTGAAAATAACTTTTTCTCCACTTTTTGAAAGCCCTAGCCTGTTTTCTAACTTGCAGTGCTGTTGCTGAGAGGTTGCATGCCATCTGGTGACACTTGGGTTTTTATGATTTTCTTTTTCCATTCTGGGAACATCTAGAATCTTTACTCTAATACTTTTAATTTCACAAAAATATGCCTTTCCCTGCATCTGTTCACACTGACTGAGCTACTTGGAACTTTTTAATCTGAAGTTTTTGTATCTTTTTGTTCTGTGGAATTTTCCTGATTATCTCTCTGATAATTTTTTTTTACCTTGATTGTCTTTTTTCTCTCTTTTAGAGACTTTTGTTAATCAAATATTGGATGTGCCTGGAAATAGTCTCTAATTTTACTACCTTTTCTCCCTGTTGCTTTTCCATTTTACTTTCAGGGAAATTTCTTCTATATTATCTTTCTGCCATTCGATTTTTTTTTTAATTCTGGTAACATGGCATTCTAGTTTTTTGTTTACAAGTTGATGGGGTTTTGTTCTTGTTGTGTAGATACAATGGGTTAACTTGTCTTTATGAAAGTATTCTTTGTTAGGTTTTCTTTTGTTTCCTGCACTGTCTCTATGTCATCTGAATTCCTCTTTTTTTTTTGTAGTTATTTCAGCCCCTGTCATTCAGCTTCCTCTAACTGTTCTGTGTTATTTGTACGTTTAAGAGTGAAGCTCTCCAAACTTGATGAGTTCGGCAGGATGGGACAGGGAGCAAATATTCCCATGTGGGGATGCCCAAGTGGTGATCTCTATAGGAGTGGCATTGATGACATTCTCTAGAGAAAACCCCTTTAACTTCTTGCCTGGGAAACAGCACTATTCAGCTCGAAAATGTGTACCCATCCCTGTTGATTCCTCCCAGGATCCAGAATCTTTGAGTCTCCAGCAGCTTTACCTGAAATATTCCCTAAAATAAACCATCTACTGTCTGAAGAAATGAAGCAGGAGCTCCTCCCGGCTCCAAGGGGTTGGGCAGGAAACAGAGTCCTGTTCCTTTCACAAACTTCCAACCTTCCTGTTTATAACCTTTGTAGAATTCTGCAAGGAGAATCTGATTTTTTTCATGTCCCTCTGCAGAGACTTATTTTGGCTTCACCTGCTCTGCTGAGGCAATTATTACTCTTGCCACGTCTTTCTTTCTACCAAAAGATTTGTTGACATTTCACATCTGCTGGCTGTTGTCTTCTCTTGCATTTCCCTTTCCCTCGTGAGTTTATACAGTTTTTATTCTGTTATTATTATTATACCTTTTTTATTATTCTTTTTCATTCTCATTACTTTAGTGGGATTGGAAGAGGAAGCAGAGATAAACACATGTTCAATCTACCATGTTTAACTGGAAGGCGATGAGGCTTTGCTTTCAAACCTGCTTTTAATGCCATTGGCTTTGCACAGAGAAATTCCTGCTTCAGGAAGGCGAAAAAATGTTCATTTCTCATTCTGCCCTTGCCACTGACTCTAAACACAACCCAATAAGGTGGGATGTTTCTGTTTTAATATTAACTTTTATGAGAGAATATGATTAAAACCACTGTGCTCTCGAGAGTATGCCGATAAAGAACTCTTCAATGAGTGTGGAGCCTCATGGGGCAACTGTAAACCCACGGTTTAAAGATTCTTGGTTTGGCATTTTCTGTTTGTGGACAAATGGGTTTATCTTCTCCGAAACATATTAGTGGATTTTCTTGCATAAACAGCAAGGGAAAAAAAATCAAGAAGACAAAAGAAAGAGTCTGGTGCAATATAACTGAGCAAGGGAGCTGGTATTTGAACAGTTAGCAAGGATCACAGTGGCAAATTCTGCCATGGACTTGACTGGGCTATTGACAGAGGTTCTAAGATGTGCTACAGGAACTTCTCTGATGGGAAGAAAGTGGAGCAGGAGATTGTTTCCTTCTGCTCACCTACAAATGTTTCGCTTGTTTTTTATTTTCTATGGCTTCTATTAAATGACCACAAGCTCACCTACTTGTGTGCCTAGAAATCTAATAAAGTGCTGATATGCAACTCTTCCTTCTTTTCCTGTTTGTGTCCCTCTTCTCTTTTCAGAAACCTCAGCCACTCTCATTGAAGATAACCCCCAATCCCCCAGACCTACTTAGTGATACCTTTAGTTTTAGAGTAGAGTTTTGGAACATAGGCATAAGCAGTCCATTTTAGGAGAAAGAAACCAGGCTCCTACTTCATCCATCCATCCATTCATTTATCAAATCTTTGTTGAATACTTTGTGTCAGGCAACTTCTTCATGATGCAATAGAGATGGGCGCACAATTGACCTCTGGATTTAAAGATTAATATTCTAATGAGAAAAATAAACCTTGAAGCAGCCTAAAAAATGCAATATAACAGAAGCTATAATACAGGTTTATTAAATGAACAAATGTTGATTAATGGTAAATTTTGTGTAAGGCCTACTAAATGTTAACATGCAAAATAAAGCCCTTCGCGAGGCTCACAGGCATTTGAACATATTGAAAGAGCTATGGCAAAAGTACAAGTGAAAACCTTCGTACCATATGTCTAAGTATTGAAAAAACCACAACAAAACATATCCTGTTAAATAAGATAGTTGCAATGCCTAATTAGTGATTCCATTTTGTTCCTTTGCAGTGCATTCTATACAAAATAGTCAGATTTTCTAAATACTATATTTGAATTTAAATTGTTTACCTCCCCCAAAACAAATCCATCCTCTATTGATTTCTAGTGTGAGAAAAATTAAAATCAAACTGTTATTGAGCATCCTTATACAAGTGCCTTTGTTTCACATTTATGGTTACCCAGACTCATCATTTTATGATTCCTGAAGGATATTCTTCACTGCCCTCAGGATGTAATATACACATTTGTATTCATATTGATAATGTATGAGAGCGTCTGTTTTCTTGTACTCTGTGAGACGCTGGGTATTCCTATTTCTTAAAAAGTATTTACTGACTTCATAGATTAAAAACATGTCATTGTTTTACTTTCAAGCCTCTATTTACTAGAGAAGCTGAAAATAATTTCATGCTTTCTAAGTCTTTTATTAACATTGTCTTGATATCAAATTGCCTAAGCCTGACCTTATCTTGTTTTCTAGTTGGGTATTCATCATCTTGTACTGTTTAAAAGTTCTGTTATTTATATACTGTATATTTTGCCATTTGAACAGTATGAGTTTTATTTTTCAATTTGTTAATATAGAGTCTTTTAATACAAAAGTTTTTTTGCCTGTTATACCAACCTGTAAGTCTCTTGATGGAATCCTTTATTTAAATTATTAATAATAATATATTTTAAACATTTTGAAGACTAATACAATAAATACCCCTACACCTACCACCTAGCTTTAACATTTATACAAACACATGTACTTGTTTCAACTTATCTTTTTAAAGATAAAACAAGTAGCTTTAACTTAATTTTTATCTGAAAGTCATGATCTTCATACACTGATTTAGTACAAGATACTTTTCTTACTGATTTCAAATGGAAAATTAAATTATATAAATTCTTATATGTATTCCAGTGTACTTCATATATATATATTCAAGTGTATTTCTTTACATATTTCCATTGATCTGCATATTTATAAATGAAAGCTTCATTGCTTTAATTGCTATATCTATATCCATCATAGGGTCTTATATGATATATCTTTCTTGAAACTTCATGTCTTCCCCTCCAATCTCTAGCCAATCTGTTTTTTTATTGATGATTGGAGTCATTTTATTAAATTCTGCTCTGACAGATTTTGTTATAATTGTATAACATTTATAGACTTATTTAGATGAGGTTGGTATTTTACAGTTGTGTTTAACATTTAGCTGCAAAAAAGACTTTGTTTCTGTATCTATTTAAACTTTATTACTACCTACTGTAAACTATTGCCATTTTCATCATATATATATATACCATGAAATTTAAGATTATATTTCCAGTAATTATATACTCTGATTCACATAAGTGGGATGTTACCATTGTTTTTCTCTGAGTAGTTACTGCTGACATGTAGAAAAGCTTTTTTGAGTGAACTAAATTTTATGATTTGAGGTCTCACTGGACAGATTTAATATTCATAATTGATTCTCTCAAGGTTATCAGGTAGAAAATTATGTCATTGGAAAATAATGATGATTTTTCTCTTTCTTGCCAATATACAATACCTCTGAACTATATTTCTTACCTTATTGCTTTGGCTGGAATTTCTAAAGTAAGGGTGAATATGAGTAGTGGCAATAAAACCAAGTATCCTTGCTTTATTTCCTGAATTTTATGGTTAAGTTTGATATTATGTTAGTTTCCTATGGAAATCATTATGTTAAATATGTACTCTTTTGTGGTTTATTAGAAAGAGTTTAAAGATCATGAGTTTTGAGGAGTTAGGGATATCCAGTTGGAAATATCAAGCTAAGGAAAGAGATCAAGTCAGAAATTTCCTTGTTATATCTGAGAGTTAAAATTATAGGAGTGGATGTGAAGTGATACCAGTAGCTCACTCATGGAGGGTATGATAATATGTTTAAGAAAGATTGAAGTGTGAAAATAAGCTACTTGGCTTCATTTTTCTGAGGTCACTGGTAATGTTGAGAGTAAATTAATAACCCCATTGAGTACAGATTGATTGCCATACATACTAAGGAAAGGAACTGGATTACAAGGAAATCAGAACACATATCCACAAACGATATGCCAATATAAGCAACTCTTTCAAGTAGTCTCATGCCAAAGGATATAAATGAGATAAACTAGTAGTTTTCATTGTATAAAGAGTCAAAGGAATTGATAGACACTGTTTTTCTTGTGTTGCTGTTGTTTCATTTTTATTAGTATATGTTCACAATGCATAATAATTACGTTCATCTTAAATAGGTACATATACATAACATATCTTAGTCATTTTGACTTCCCCTTTCCACCCTTCCATCTCCTCAATCCCTAGATCCCCTTCCCATCTCCACAAAGTGCACCTCCCTCTTTCCTATCATATCCTTTATTTCATTCTTTAAGCAAATTATATTTTGAGTTTCTCTTCTAAGAAAAACAAGGCAATATTTAACTTTCTGTTTCTTATTTATTTCATTTAGCATTATGGTCTCAAGGTGCTATGGGAGGGAAAAAGCTTGATGACAAAGGAGAAGAGGAATAGTTGAAGAGAACGAATGAATGGTCATAGGGATTGCTGAGATGGCCAGTAATAGTCAGCGATCAGTCTAGATCAGTGGTGGTGAACCCAGGGTATGCATGCCACAATGGGCTGCTTGTATCATTGAAAGGTCTAGAAGGTTCACCCTCTCTGGTCTAGATCTTAGAGTGAGAGCTAAGTTTTAGAAAGGAGAGCAGATAAAAAAGAAAGTATTCTGAGACAAAATAAAAGGTCATTTCATTTCCAATCTAGTATTTAAAACCTACCACAAGCCTCAGACATCAGCTACTGTTACAGAATTTTGTAAAATGCTGAGTTGCATGTACATATGTATGTGACTCTGTGTGTGTGTGTGAGTGTGCGAGCGTGCACCCATGTGTGTGTAATAGGGCCACTCCCTGGGCTGAAACTTGAGTAGCATGCAGCTCTGTCTATACCTCTGGCAGAAAGTTGTAGTTGCTAACCAGCTAAACAATTCGCCCACCCAATGTTATCTTCTCTTGGCTTTGAGAAAAGAAGGAATAGCAGCAAATTATGTAGCACTTTGTTAGAGTAAAACATAAGGTAGACCTATTTCCACATGTAAGAGGTAGTTTCCTACTTTCTCTCTGTAATTATACCATGTGAAGACGTTTGCCTCAATTTCTTTTTCATAGGGAAACTTCAGCAAGATTACATAGAAATAAAGCCCTGCAGTTTGCAAATTTTAGTTTCTTTCCACCACTTCTTCTATTCTGCCCATCATCTGAGATTATTATTTATATTTTTAAACTGATCTTTAATGAGAATCAAGCCAATGTATCATAAAGGAAACAATTTTGGAAAGCATGAGCCACACAGCTTGTATCATCGCTAAGGTTTTGGTTGATCTGTGTGCTTTTACTTTTTTGCTTACAAATGCTACCATCAGTACCTTGGAAAGGTTTGCTTGCTGTGTCTAAGAAGCTCACTCACTGATACCCAAAGAGTGTTTGCACATGTTTTAGAGTCTCAGGAGACACCCTGAAGGACACTTCAGTGTGCCTGTGTCACTTTTAGGACCTGTGCATACAAAATGGGTTAAATAGAGTGCTGATTCTGTGAACACAGAATCCATCCTTTTCAAAAACTCTATCTGTAAAATATCTGAGAAATCATATGGGCAATTAGTGTCAATGTAGTTACAACTTTTATAACTAAGTATAAGTGGTTGAATTGCTTTCTCCATGACTACATCTTTTCCCAGTTAAAAAAATGACCTTAGACTTATTTCTTAAATTTCAGTCAATTCTTCACGTAAGTCACTTTCAAATAAAAAGTTCTTTAAAGAGGAGTAGAATTGCTCCCCTTTTAAAGAAGAATATTAGAAAAGAAGAAAATAATAGTGTTTAAATATGAGGTTCCCTAGTAAAGCATCATAATCTCCAAATTTCATATTATATATATTTCTTTTTTATACTATTAACATCATAGAGTGTATATATAACTGTGTCCATGTGTATATATGCTTTGAACACTTGTATATAGATAGCTAGACAGATAGACAGATAGATAGATAGATCTTTGCAGCCTGCTTTGATCTCATAACATCACATTTGGATTATTTCTGTCTATAAAAATGTCAAGAATATTATTTTAATCACTTCATGACTATCCCTCTATCAACATTATTTTACTATTCTTTCATCATACATTTAGGATATTTAAAATATTTTACTGTTAGAAATAATATTTTGTTAAACATCATTTCCCTTAAATTTTTGTTTTCCTCCCAGTCCCGAGTCTAGAGGACTGTGGTGAGGGAATTGGCGCAGCATGACACATTTCTCAGCCCTTGACTCACGTTGCCAATACTTTGAGAAAAGCGCCCCCAGTCCACATGAGCACAGCAACTGACGGTGGACGATGTCGTGTTCCTTTTCTTCCTTTAACTTCTTCAGTTATAAAAAGAAGTGACAGAAAATAATGTAATCAAAACAGTGCCTCCACCCCAAATAACACCCAGCAAAAGAAGAAAAATATTACCAATGGCCAGCGAGGGCTGGTTCTCTCCACCTGCCTTTCCTCTAGTGGCGACCTCTTTCCCAAGGACGGCTTTCTCATTCTCTTGTGCCTCGCAGTACTTCTCCAACAGATGACAAAGCAGAATTGAATTGTTGATTTCATTAGTACGTCCTTAGTTACTTGTGGGTTTGAACACGTTTCATGCTTTTTGGGTAATCTCAGTTCCTGTCTCTTTTTAAATGGGCCTTTGGTTTTTCCTCACCAGTTTCCACATCCTTTCTATGTGAAGGAAATCAACTGATCATTTTTTAAAAAATATTTTACACTTTGTCTCTTAAGATGTTTTTTGAAACAGAAATTAAAGCACAGCAAAGATATCAGTCTTTTCACATTAACTCGACCTGTTACTTATGTTCTTTAATCCTTCTGTGTCAGGTCTATATGGTCTTATAATCTACTAGCTTCTCGTGTATAGTTTTGTGTAGGCCATGCACTTACCAAAATGGGCTTGATTTTTACGTGCTGATGAGACAAGAATAATCTTTTATATGCTGTCCTCTGCTAATTGAATATAACACTTTCATGGAGAGAACTGAGAACCATTTCTTACTGCTTTCTTTAATTCCCTGCCCAGTCCTGGCCCTTTGAGCACACAGAAGTTGCCCAATATATTTGTTAAATGAGGAAGTGACCATCTATTCCTATTATGCTTTCAGCCACTTTACTGAAAACATTTTATGACCCTTTTGAAATCCATCCTGGAGGCATTTTCTCTCGCTCTATTTTCTCTTACCCTATTACTTTTCATTAGATTGACAGTTTTAAGGAAACTTACTTACTTGCTTTATTTAAATAAGCCATATATCTAATTAGAGATGCAAAACATTTTATTACAGAAAAATTCAAAATATAAACACAAAGAAAAATATTAATGCACGCTTCTTCCATCCAGAGGCAGCAACTTCTTATTGTCGTATAATCCCAATTCTATGCATGGATTTGTAGTTTATATGTAGCTAGACAGAAATGGTCTCTAGCTGGATGACACCTATCTGAAGTAGACAAGGTAGATGCACAGAAATCAACTGTTTTAAGTTACAGAAGGTGCTGTATTGAAGCTGGAATTTCCTTACGTATTTTCTCTTGAAATCTGAAGCTCTAAATGCTACAGCTCAAGTTGTCAAAGAACACAGAATTTTTAAAAGATATTCAGAGGAAGAGTGAATATTCACAGATAACAGTTAATATTTGTGAGTGAGGTCAACTTCAAAACTTTTGCATACAAATCCTTAAAAAGATGGGTGAAGTTTATGTCTGCCCCAGGACCCAACTCCAACTTTCTCTTGGGCATCTTCAACTGCTCTGAGTGGTGTGAGCCTGTCACCCAACTTGCCCTCCTGTTTCCCAACCACTGCTCCACGTGGAAATGTATTCTCTATTTTATCTTGGAAAGTTTCCTCGGCTGTGTAATCCCAGTGTTAAGTCACAGAGGCCTCCTGCAGCAGCAACAAGGTTCTTGCCACAGGGATAAAACAAAGGAAAACAGACGTAGAGTCCTCTCTTTCTCTGGGCATTTCCTCTTTATTACATAGCCAACTGGTTCTCCCCAAAGAGTAATATTTTAAAATATATGTATTTAAATAGTAACATTATTGGCAGCCTTCCTAATAATGACAAGGAAATTCAAAGGTAAGCTTGATGCTTTGTCCTTTACTTGTACCATTCATCCTTATTTCTCTGTGAGGTTGTGAGTGATCACAAGATACATGTGGAACTTTCTCTTTCTTGAGTGTTGTTGGTTATGTCACAGTTGGTTTAATACAGCTATAAAACACCATTAATAAGCTATTGTGCCTGGTGTAATGGTGGTGGCCAGTCTACTCTTTAGATGTGGCCTCTTTGTCTCAGGGTACAGGTCTCCATTTCCTTTCAAAAGCACAGAGTTACATGACACTCAGTACCCTGAAAGATGCCGGGCAGCCCCTGAAACCATTTGATAATGTGAAATTGTCTTTAATGACTTTACGGCAAGGCAAAGCTGACATTTGACGATTATGCATTTAATTTTGCTCACTATAGATATAGAAAAGCAATATAGGCAAAGTGAGATCCCAAGGTAAAGCCTGCTACTTCTAACACCAGTTTCTCCCCCTCCAAAGAATCAAATTCTTGTCCAAATTCACTTTGGACCCCCATTAAGGGCTTTTTTGGAGGTGGAGCTAAATCTGGAGACTTCTGTTTATCTTGGTTCTCTTGTTAAACACAAACTGCTCTAACGAAGGTTGAAATTAGACTAACATTTTCCAAAGTGTCTACCTTTCAGTCTCACTGAAGAAAATCTCTGGAATTGTTTTTAGTGAGCTGAAATATCATGACACCTGTCTAGACCAATTAGAGACTGAGTGCAGTTGAGTCTTGGCAATAGAAATGATGGATGGGCTGTGGAGGGTTTTAGTGACTCATTAGCCAAATGCTACAAAGATATAAAAGTTGTTGTGGTTTTTATTTTCATTTGCATCAGAGCGTGCTTAAACCTGCACCATCCTCTCCATTACCGCTTTCTTGTGCAGTTGAAAGAAACTATCTGTTCAAACCACCTCCAATTTCACATGCAACCTGCTTGTCACCTGTACCTTTTTAGTTATCCCAATCATATTTTTAACTAGAAGGATTTCCAAGCTGGAGAAAGTGGCAGGAATTTAAACTGCCTTAAATTTGTCTCTTTACGTCCCATTCTGAAGCACAGTGATGGACGTGAGTGGATTTTTGCTCCGTTTTCTTTTTCTTTTTCACTTCATATCAATTTATTATGTCGTTTGGGCTTGCTTTTGTCTTTTATTACCTTCCCTCTACCTCTATCTTCTCATTCCCTCCTGTTATTAGCCCTGTGGCAGGTGCTTCTTTCTTTGGTGTCTTGGAAAACACCAGACCTTTATTCATATTAAGTCCACAATATCATAAATGAAATTTTGATTTGGGTGCAGAGGTGGCCCTGCTTGTAATATGACTCACAGACACCAGCAATGCAATTTTAAGAAGTCGATTTTTTTTTCCAAGAAAGCAGGAAAATAAAAATCTCTGAATCTGCTGAAGTCAGATTGCCAGGCTTACTTACTCCAAACAAAGGGCTGGACCATCTCAATCCTTCTGAACACGGTGTGAAATTGCAGGCACCATACGGAGCAGGTTGGAAACAGTGCACAGTCGAGATGGATTACACCTCCCTCAGTATTTACGTACCATGGCCTTGTTTGTGCACACCCACATACGGCACATGGGAGGTGGGAGGAATGGGGGGCTATTGGAACAGATTTATAGTTCCCATCACTGCTTTCTATCCTTTGGGATCAACTTTGTCACAGGAACACCGGCAGGGGCTTATTACAGTATGGACAGCAGGTGTGGGGCTGTATGCACATTGTAGATTCATTGTCCTTCTGTATCAGGATTTATATAGCCACACACCCCTTCTTTTTCCAAGGGCCGGCTTGGCAGTCGGTCATTCATATATCTACAAGGCTGGGCCTGCATAATGCCCTCGGAGTGTGTTCCAAGATTCTATGTATCCCAGCAAGGGCTGGGAACACATTGAAAATAGGTTGGTTCAAAATGATTCCTGTTCTGGTTTTGCATCCTTAGATTACTTAAGGGACATGAATGCAGTTGAAAGCAATGGGAAATCCAGATGTTTACCAGTATGATTCAGAGCAATTAAAACCATAAATGCAGCAAAAGGAGTGTGAATTTATTGAGTATCTTCTATGGGCAAGGCAGGTTTAGAGAACTGTGCTATAAGGGGCATAAGATGATTAAGATTGAGACAATTCAACTTTTTAGCATTCAGTTGGTGTCATGCTCTCCTCTCCCTCTGGACTTTGTTTTCTGGTGAGGACATCTTGTTTAGGATCTTGTTTAAGCTCTTTTGGGCTGGGGCCCCTTTTCAAGAAAGCATTTTTCCAAGCTTAAAGAGTAGAGATGCCTCATGCATAAGTGGGTTTTTTTCTCCTAAATGGTTCCATACATTTGAACTCCAGAAATACTTTAGGTTTCTTAAAGTTGTTGGAGAGAAGAATTTTTTGAAATCATGGGGGAAACTGGGGTAAAACACTACATATTAGAAGATGCTAACATATTGTAGTGCTGTGTTTGATCATGAGAAAGTTTGTACACTGCTGTCCTTATTCTCAGATAAATGATAAAATGATTTAGCTGCTAGAGGTAGAATTTTGAGGTAGTTACTAACTAGAATGACTGGACACTGACCTCAAGAAACCCAGAGAATTTCTTGGGGGATGCTTTGCACTAGCTTATTAGTATAACTTACTTACCTCTTGGTGCTGTCTGAGTCTACTTCCCATTAGCAGTTTCTTTCTAAAAACATATCAAGTCTTTCTCAAGTGTAATCATTCATATGAATAAATAGTTCAGAAAGATGTCCACTGCAGGTTTACTCAAGTTTCTTCATTCAAAAGAGCTAAAGTTGTAAGAATTGAAATTCAGGTTTCTCTTGACAAGCTGATTAATTTTTGAGTTGTTCCTATCTCTGGGCCTCCAATCTTCCAACTCATAAAGGGTCTAGGGAGTTTGTAATATTCTCAACTACTGCATTACAGACTAGTCCTTCTGAAATTCAAGTCTGATTGTATCTAGCCTTCTTGGTGTCTTTCTTGAGCTTAGTAAATAAGACCCTTTGTGATATACCTCTCTGGTTTTGTCTCTTCTTCCTTCATTTTATCCCAAATTTTACCAATCATTGGCAGTTTGGAACACATTGATTCTCTTTGCCATTGCCTTCATGTGTGTCTTTGTATATATCATGCCTCCTACCCCTTATTGAAACTTCCTGTGCTTAGGTATTCCTACTTGGAAAAAGCTCATATCTCCTTCAAAACACTGTATTACGGTTCTGCTTTCTAATCACAACTGTACTATGTTTCTTTCCATGTCAACCTTCCTCACAACAGTGCAAACTCAAGTTTGATGAGTTTTTGTTGTTGTTGTTGTTGTTGACAACTAGGATACTCATAGATACATTAGAGGTAAAACTCTGTCTTTGTACTTTTATATCCTATACCAAGCACAAAATAGATGCAAAATAGATATTTATTGTGTTGAGTGTTGGAGAAATTGTATGAATTCAATGAAACAACTAGGAAATTGAGCCAATGGTATCATATGGAGGGTAGAGGCCTGGGTATAAATTGCACCATGTATGTGAAGTTGGTGATGGATGGACGACTGGTGAGTTTCCATGGAAAGTGGAAGGCCTGAGTCAGACACTCATGAGAGGAAAAATACTTGGCAGAAGAGGAGTAAGTTCTAGAGAAAAACAGTACTGTCAGCAACGAGCAGTAAACCATTCGTTGGTGATCACTACAGCTAGTTCTTTTAGATGGGTTTTCATTTCCTATCACTTAACTGATCAACCTAATATCCAAGAATAATTTAATTTACATAGGTTTTTATGTCTTTTTCATATAAGTAGACTTAAAATCAGAGTATGCATCCCAATTTTAGATTGGAAAATGAGATTGCAGATTTCCTAGGTAGATTTGAAGGTAGAGGTGAAAATCTGCTGGGGCACAAATGAATTCAAGGAAACTGAGGCTGACATCAAGTGACAACCCACACATTTGTCATAATGTATAAGATACCATTCATCATTATGGTAATGTTCTTCAAGAATATTATTTCATGGAGACCAGGGAGTTTTGAGAGCTTTGCTAATGGTGTCAGGACCACTAGCATGAGAATCACTTGGAGCATGTTAGAAATGCAGGCTCCTGGGCCCCACCCAGGACCTACCCCATCAGACTGCATTTGAACAAGCTTCCCCGAGATGCAAATATCATTGTCCACACACTGACCTTTGGGCAATCAGACTGGCATTTTTTTTTCAACTGAAGGCTCTTGTCTGAACCACAAAACATGGGAAAATGACTTGAGAGGTCTTTTTCTTCATCTCCTCAAATTGGTACACTAATAGTACATTCTAGATGCAGAGGTAAGGAGTTAATGCTTGATCTACACCACAGATGCCTCAGAGAATTATGGTTTAATTCTCTCATAGAATCCTAACCCAGAATCCTCAGCTGAAAAGAGAATTCAGGTTGTATCTGTTACATTTAAACTTCATTAGCTATAAACACATCGAGTGAGGCAGGTGTGAGCTGCGATCCTACTGTGAGAGATGTGTCTTCCCATTGGTGAAGTGTTTTTTGTATATTGCTCTGAATTATCAGAAAACATAACCAGCTTCATACAAACAGCAGTATTCCAACAATTCAGCAGGCTGTGCCTGCTTGATTTACAAATCTGAACGGTGCAGATCTAGCTGTGGCTTCAGTTAAGTAAATTAAAGTATGGTGCATGGTTTTATACCTTCCCAACTATGTTGTATTGAAATGACTTCAGAACCAAGCATTTTTCTCAGAACCCTAAAATAAAAATCACCTCTCCTCCCCGCCTGAGAATGTAGAGTGGTCACTAGAAATGTGGAATTAGGAAAGATGAAATTGGGCCCATGAAAATAGAGCCATAATCAGGGCTTTTCGGCAACTCTGTCCATTAACGCTCATTACTATGGTCACATTCGTCCTGGGCATGGAAGTGTGTGAGAGATTGGATGTGGGAGAGAAAGAAGGCTCTCTGAGCACGAGGCAGCATTTGGCTTCACTACCTGGAGTAAGAAACCAGGGAAAGCTGAGCTGCATCAACATCCCAGGACTTCTTATGATGACCTCCTACAAAATTGGATCAGGCTTTCCCTGGCAGTTGTATTAAGCTCAATACATTTGATGAAATGTGCTTATGAAGTCGGCATATTTGACTGCTTTCCCACTTTCCCCCTTTTTTTTTTCTTCTGGGGATAGATTCTTTATTATCTGCTGAATTCATTTCACTCTGTCAATATTCTATAGAAAAATGATGGATATTCTATAATTTTGACTTTGATATTAATTCATGATATTGATGGTTCCTCCCTCTCTCTCTGTCTCTCTCACCTTTCCTCACTTCTGCCCTGACTCTAGGTTTCAGGTTGTTTTGTCCAGCAGCTGAGCTTATGACAGCTACATCTCTGCTTCCTTCTTTGGCACATTGCTGGTCTGTTTTCATATTAAACCCACAGCAACTGCAATGAAATTCAGATTTATAGCTGAAAATCAGTTTATTTGGAATATAAACATAAACACCAGAGCACTGGAAACAGCAAGAGGAATTTTTTTTCCTGCTTTGTATTTTTCCTTTCTTGGAACTTCATGACTTGGGTCTCAAACAAGTGCTATTTTAAAATTTTCTGGCACCATGTACTATAATTGATAATAGTGTTTAAGCGGCATCTAATATCATCCAGCAGAGTGCAAAGCGAGCCATCCCAGGATATGAGCTTAAAAAATTGCATTAACACTTAGACAAAATGAAATTTTTATACTTGATTTGCTCATGGTTGGACAAATGCAACTAAATACAATTTGAGCTGTCACTTTGCAAAGGGGAAAAATATGCAACTTTAGAATGTTTCAAATGAGCCCAATATTAGATTCTATAACTCAGAGTGACACGGGAAATACTATTTGCAACATGATTGGTTCATTAATATTTGGTAATTGCAGTACATCATTTTAAGGGGGAAATAAAAATGCAAACAAATTGTTCCTAGCTTCTAGTCAGTCATTGCTCCTCAGCTGCCACTGCCAGGAAAGGTTTGGAAGCTAAAGGATACAACAGATTGGGGACGTTATATTTCCCCCTCCCCATTTTCATTTTGGAAGAATAATTTTCATCATAAACCAACATGTCAGACAAAGCATCTACATTTAAAAAAATATTATTTCATGATTTTCCACATGCACATTTGATGTAAACCCTGGAGGTGTATTCCCTGAGTACCTATTACCTCCATTTTAGGGAAATTACATTAAATTATTAGTGACAAATTTACTTGTCTGCCAATGTATTTTTCTGGAATTTTACTACAACATCAATACTTGGCTGTTTTATATGGGCCCTCATTTACCTGTCTTTGAAGGCAGCCACCCCTTGGGGAGCTCTGCCTGTCACTAACAGAAGCTAGAAACAGTCTTTAAGTTTAACATGCACAGTTTTGAATTAGATGGGAAAATATGTTGCACTTCAAAAATGCAATGCGCCCTTCTGAATTTGACAATTAGGCAACTCACTTTGTAATCCACCGTCTTGCATTTTGGACAAAGGGAACACAACTCAGATCATCATGAGGTACTAGAGCAGGAACAACAGACAGGCTCTTTAAGGGTAAAATATGTTTGCCAGGTA